>APFE030300136.1:15938-101025 GCA_000404065.3 Pinus taeda
CACTCCAGTCTAGAAATGCCACAATTGCCAAATTTTTTATTGTAAGATGCGCGCTCCACCTGCTCCTTTCCACCCTATCATTGCCATTGGTCCATTCGCAAAATGGGGTATCGATTTTATTACATGTAACCGTCACTCAGCTGGGGGGCATGCATATATCATTCTTGCGGTAGATTATTTTACCAAGTGGGCCGAGGTGATGCCTACATTTTTGGCAGATGGCAAAACTGTTGTGATTTTCATTTTCAATCATATAATTTCTAGGTTTGGTGTTCCTCAAGCGATTATCACTAACCATGGGAGTCATTTTCGAAACATCATGATGACTGAACTTACAGATCAGCTTGGTCTGCGTCACGATAGTTCCACTCCATATTATCCATAGGCAAATGGTCTGGTTGAAGCAATCAAGAAAGTTCTAGTCACCATGATCCGACGAATCATTGGGATCCATAGGTTGAATTGGCATAACATGTTATTTTCAGTGCTTTGGGCATACCGAACCTCAGTCAAAACGTCAACAGGGTTTAGTCCTTTTCAACTGGTTTACGGTTTAGAGGCAGTATTACCCATTGAATGTAAAATACCATCATTAAAAATTTCCGTGCAATTATTACCAGCCACTTCCGAAGAGGAAAAATGTTTATTATACTTAGCTCAATTAGATGAGAATCGACGTAATGTTGCATTAGCTGTTGAAACTCATGCCAAAAGGATTAAAGCTCAGTATGATTGAAATATTACACCCCGCAATTTTTCGGAAGGAGATCTAGTCTTACTTTACGATCAAGAAAATGATAAGCTAGGGGCTGGCAAATTTGTACCCATGTGGCATGGTCCATATATTGTCAAGTGAAGGCTGGCAAAAGGGGCCTGTGAGTTAGAATATTTTGACGGTGTCTCTTTAGGTAAACCCAGGAATGGGCTTTATCTAAAGCGATATTATACTTAAAAGATTAGTGTGGAGATTTTTTAGACTAAGTTTCTTTCTAAGTTTGGTGTGTTCTTAGATTAGGAATGTGTGCTTTTACTTTAGAGAGTGTTTTACATTATTATTCCTGCTTATCTTGATTTTACTCTTGATATTGCAGATGTCGACGCCTCTCCAAACATACATCGGTTTTGCTGATGGCGCTTGTCATAGTATATGGAACATTTCTTCTGCAGCTTGGGTTATCTATTCACCCTCTGATCAGTTAGTCTATATGCATGGGGTAAGCCTCGATCAAACAACAAACAACATTGCAGAATACAGTGCAGTGATTGAGTTATTATCTGAATCCATTTCATTTGGAATTCGGAGTTTGATTGTTAATTTAGATTCGGAACTCGTTGTATTACAGCTTAATAGAGTTTACGCCATTAGAAACCCAGTGTTATTACGATTATTTTTTAGAGTCCGTCTCTTGGAACGAGAATTTGATTACATCGAATATCAGCACATTCCAACATATTTAGATACATTAGCAGATGTAGTTGCTTCTTGAATGTTAAATAGACATATGCATTAAATCAAACAGTAAATTTAAAAACATCCCATAACATGTTTTGCAAGACATCCAATAATAGTAATATAGTATAGCATAGGAGTGTGTCAAAATATACATCGTCCTCAATCATAGGTTGGAAAACACCTTATGATTGGCAAAAATGATAGTATAAAAAGTCTAAAAATGAGTCTACAAGGCAATCATCCTATCACTGGTGATGATCACGATAGGACACCACTGCTTGGGCCACCCTACAAAGGAACCTCCTAAAAGGTCCTGGGACCCCAATCACATAGCGCTGAAGTCTAAGAGGAATGTCATCTCTTCTGGTCTCCAAAATATCTGCGGTTAAGCGCTCTAGGTGGCCCTCCAATTCGGCCAAGGTCTCTACTGATTGGTCCTGTGGGGCCAGTGCTGCCGCAACTGGTTGTCTTCGATCATAGGGTTGGAGAGCGGCTGGTCGCCGTGGACCCACATCTGCATTTAAAATGTTTTACTATTAGCTTTGGGATGATTTAAAAACAATATATATATATATATATATATATATATATATCTAATTAAAATGTTGAAAACAATTTTAGCTCTATCATCCCATTGCTCTCCTGGTGGAAGAGCCATGTCGGGATCACCATGATAATCCTCCAAGCGTATGGAAAATCCTGAATCACAAAGAGTTGGTTCTCTAACCAACAGAAATACTCTGGTGTGAATTGAACAACCTCGGTACCCTCCTCAGGATGGCGGGCCATGACTGCAACCCATCGCATAACCCTAGGATCTCAGGGAAGTCCAGCCTCAACAGTAAGTTGCTGAGGAACCAGCATAGGTACCCTCTCTAGGGCAAAGCTAACAACTAAATAACCATATCCAAAGTTCTTTAGCTGTCCATTCTTTTCCCTAGTCAATTGGCCCTTCACATTGGCCAATACAACATCGCACCAGTTGAAGATGGTGCCTCAGAAGCAGTATACTGCCATGCGCATTTGGGAATATGTAGCTAGATGCAATGCTCCGCTCCCGCAGAGTCTGGTAATAGTAAAGGCGATCACCTTTAATTCAGGATGGGAGATGGTTTTAACATCTATCTGTTTGTCCGGAGTCTGGTCATTACAGAACTCTAGTCGGAGACTAGCAATAGATTGACCACCTGGCCTAGATCCGAACAGAGATAATTCCTCGCCTCTCTTGGGCAAGCCAGTCAAAAAGTATATGTCGTCCGGCTTGATTTCGAGCTAGTTGCCACCAATAATGAAGCACTGGCCCTGCATGCTCCACCTGTTCACCAACCATTCTAGAAAGTCTACTTGTGCCCTCATGCCAGGTATGGTCCAAAATTTGAATAGCCCGCATGCTCTCAATGCCTGTAATGAAGGTGGATGGAGTAATGCAACTTGATCCACATCCTCGTGCTCTCTTTCCCGCCAAACAAGCATCTTGTGTACCTACATTGCAAAATAGGTGGTTTAGAACATTTCATTTCAAAATGTATGGGGCAAAAATGAAGAATTTAGGGTTTAATATCCGTGTTCCGCGGGGTTTGAACCCATCCTCTTAGAGACAGTGCGTAGGTGCACACTTCTCCTTAAGGAAATGTGTAGCACCCCGACTTTTCTTTGTGCACAGAAAAGTCGGGGTGCGTAGGGGCCCCATGGCACCCCTATGCAACTGCCGTGGATGATTTTTTGCCCTAATTTTCCTCTAAAAATCAATTTTTAAAGCCTAAAATAAAATTTCAAATGGATGAAATGCAAGTCAGGGACAATGTGGATTACTTGGAGAAGATGGTTCTCGATTCTAGCGGTCAGATTTTTCATAATTTCCACAGGAAGTTTTCTTACCAAAAGCTCTTACTTTTTACTCCAAAGGCAAACAGTAAAAATGAACTTGTAAAAGCCCTTTTTATAAGATTTTTTGAATAAATAAATCTAATTTATTTATTTTTTACTTTGAAAAGGTCACTTTTGGTGCATTTTTATTATTTTTTAAAACATATATGAGTAATGTTTGCAGTTTTTGTGCAGAATATTGGGTATTTAGGTGAAATTTGTCATTTTCAACAAAAACACATAGGAGTCCTCTTTAAGCTCTTTTCTGACTCGTAAAATATGAAAATATTGCTGAGTTTTTCTTTTTAGACTCGTTAAAATGGAATTAAAAAGACGATCTTCTTACAGCTCTTTTCTGATCGTATAAACATGAGAAGATTGCTGGACTTTTGTCGTTTCGAGTTCGATATTGGTAATAAAACGACGTGTTTTCAATTGCTTTTTTACTTTTTCAGATTGAGGGAACTAATTATGAAAAGTACTCCTTGATCGTAATGATCAAGTGGTTCTCTCAAGTATTATTTTATACTTTTTTCGGGCTTCGGAGACACAAATTTACGAAAAAGGACAACCATGGAGTTTTCTTAAGTTTTTCTTCTGACTCCCTAAAATTGAAAAACGCTGAGTTTCTCCTATACTGGACTCATTACAATTCAACAGTAAAGGACTTGTTCAATGACAAACAGGAACGAACCACTCCTTCTTAGGGTTCGAATCTAAACTAAGTTGGACTCATCCGAAGGATGAGCTTATAACCAAGCAAATGTTAGCCTCCTCAAGCTTGTAAAAAATAAGGAGGTACTTGCCAGAAATGGTGGGGGAAAAGATAGAAAAATGAACCTATTTGTTGTATTTTTTGTTTGAAAAACTTTCCATCACTCTTGAACACGACATTTTTATTCACCTGGGTTGGGAAATCCTTTACCTAACAGTTAATCAAGCCACATTGAAAGTCTTCAGTCAGTTTCCAGGTATTAGATTTGGGTCAACTGCCACCAAGCCATCTGCAGTGTCGTTATGTGTTCAAGAGGTCTGTGCAAATAAACCATTCACCTATAAAGTATCTTCCATCCATCATTGACCGTCCCTAAGTTAGTTCTTGCCAAATATACTTCTTCAGACTTGATCTATGATTTCATGTTATGGGCTTTCCTATGACAGACTGCTTTCTATCGACTCCGACTAATTATCTAGAAAGATGATCTAGAAATCATTAGTACCTTGGAATCTGCATGCCTCAATGGCAGGTTTCTCGCCTTTGATGACAAGTTGCATCATTGACCTTCGATCAAATGATTCAGTGACGTGTTCGACATTGAATCATTCATTCACATTTCATGGATTGTACTGAGTACTTTGAGGGCCATTGAAATTACTGGTGGTTCCTCTCACACTTGTTAACAATTTGCATCATTGATTGGTAATCAAGTGGTTTATACCATGTTCGACTTTGACACATTTATTTGGATAGAATTGTACTAGTTCGGGAAGTAGAAATGAAGACCCTAGATCTAGTTTCCACCGTCCAGGCTGCAAGGAATTTTGTTATCATTATATAGTGGACTATTCATAAACAGATGGTTGCGCCCATACTGTGTCCATTTGTTTCTACTTGTGATGTAATACAAAATCATTCCTGTATCAAAATAGTTTTAGATAGTTCTTAGTCAGTTTTGATCTAAGCATGGGAATACCTACCTCAGCGACGATATTTTCACATATATATATTTTGTGTTGAATGTTTTTACAGGTTTTGACCGGGGTATCCACAGGAAGATCCTTGAAATGATAAAGTCCTTCACTCTTCTTAGATGATAAAAAAACCATCCTCATCTACTACAAACTTTGCACTTTAGGGGGCAATCTGTTACACAACAAATTTTCACCATGAATTTCTACAGTTTGTGTGAGTCCATCAACACTCATACATACATCCTTTGTAAGTCTTAAGCCTCAGCTCTTCATGTCAAGCCTTGAAAATGGGAAAAAGACCTTAAAAATATCTCAAATCCTGGTTTCACACTTTCTCCTAGCATCGCCTGTAGTGCCGCACGCAATGGTCATGTTTCCTGCGAACCTGACCACTCTGTCTATTGAGTAATGGGTGCGAACCCCTGTAAAAGTTAAAAGGGCATGAGTTCATTCTTAAAAATTCATCTTGGGTCACTTCTAGACACTTCTAGAAGGAATATTGCATTGGCAAGTCTTCTCCACCTTGGTTCATCCATTGCATAACTAAAGGAGCTAACTCCATGATATGAGGTGCTTATCCCATTGAAGGAGGAACTTATCCCTTCAATTGTGGACCTGCAACATCCTCCAGTTGCACTATAAATTCAAGCATTGGGCTGGTTGTAGGGGAGGTTGAAAGCTGAAGATTCTTGAGGGTAAATGATGTTGGAAATTAGACTTCCTTTTTGAGCTTGTGAGAGGAGAGATCACATACCTTTCATGTTATTTGGGAAGTGAGTGAGGCTTGTCAAAGTAGAGGAGACTCCTGCTGGACCCTGGAAGGAACTTGTGCAACATCAAGGCAAAGGTTCTAAGGTTCTTTTATTCATAAATTTAATACAGTCAAGTTTGATTTTCTCAATGAACTGTCTCTAATGGTTTATTTTATGAGCTCCTTGATATTCATAATGAACATGTTTTATTATAATATCTATGCAGGTGTTCTTTGATGTGTGTTTGTTTGTGTATGCAGATTATTGAAAAGGAACTGCTTGAAGCTGCTGTAATAAAGCTGCCACAAACAAGCATTGGACCAAGGTATGGTCTATTACACCTCTTAGTATTCATCTACGAATTGAAACATGTTTAGAGAAAAGTAGATTTGTTTGTGCTCCTTGTTGCTAGATATCATTCGATACTAGGGAGATCGATCTTGTCCGCAAGAACTATTTATCCGACCAACATTAACACATCACCTTCATCAACATTGGAGGATAAGACTCAACAAGAGGTATAGACTGGTAAGCAATCCTCTCTTTCACATCTGGGGGTATTTGGATGTGATGCATATGTACATGTTCCAAAGGAGAAACGAACCAAGTTTGATAGTAAATCTGAAAAGTGCATCTTTATTGGGTATAAGGATGGTTTAAAGGGTTCCAAAGTAATAAAGAAGGTTGTGTACGACTGAGATGTGATGTTCAAAGAGGTGAAAGATGTTATTAAACATTAATTCCAACCAAGGGAACCTGAGAAGATAGAGTTTGAGCTAGAGGAGCAAGAATCAGACTCTACATGAGAGGAGGAATTAAAAGATGAAGAGCCAAAAAATCTAGGTGTGAGAAGATTAGTTCGAGAAATAAGGTAACCAGAAAGGTATAGTCCATCTACTTTTTGTTCAAATTTTGATTTATCTATTACTAATGATGATCCTAGAACTGTGAAGGAAGCAATAGATTTAGAGGATGGAAAACTCTAGAAAGAGGCCATGGTTGATGAAATGGTATCTTTTCACAAAAATAGGCTTGGGATCTGGTGGAGTTGCTGACTAGAAGGAAACCCATTGGCAGTAAATGGGTGTTCAAGAAGAAGGAAAATGTAAAAGGAAAGGTGGAGAAATACAAAGCTCAGTTGGTAACAAAAGGTTATTCTCAGGTGCCGTGAATTGATTTTGGTGATATTTTTTCTCCGGTTGTCAAGGTAACTTCTATTAGATTACTTCTATCTATTGTTGTTGCTTTTGATTTTGAGGTAGAACAGATGGATGTGAAGAGATCATTTCTTCATGGGGATATGGAAGAGGAGATCTAAATGAAGCAATCTGAAGGCTTTGCGATGAAGGGTAAGAAATAACTAGTATGCTAGTTAAAGAAGTCCTTGCATGGGTTAAAATAGTCAGCAAGGATGTGGTATCATAAATTTGACACATTTATATGGGGACTTGGCTTCACCATAAGCAAAGCAGATCACTGTGTGTATTTTAAATTAATTGGTGATCATGTTATTTATCTGTTCTTGTATGTGGATGATATGTTGCTGGTTGGAAATGACAAAGAAATTATCTAGGATTTGAAGACCCATTTGTCCTCCAAATTCTACATGAAAGATATTGGTGCTTCAAACTACATTTTGGGCATGGAAATTAAAAGAGATCAGACAAGGAGGAAGATTTGGTTAAACTAGAGGAGGTATGTTGAGACAATATTGCAAAGGTTTAATATGCAGGATAGTAAGCCAATGAAGGTTCCTATTCCTGTAGGTGTAAGTTATTTGCTGAACAGTGTCCCAAGACACAAGAAGAGGAAGAGGACACGTCCCGTGTTCCATATGCAAGTGCAGTCGGTAGCCTGATGTATGCGATGGTCTGTACTAGGCCAAACATTGCACATGCAGTGGGAGTATTGAGCAGGTTTATGTCAAAACTAGGGAAGGATCACTAGACAACAGTGAAGCGGGTTTTCAGGTATTTGCGTGACACTAGTGATTATGGTTTGTCCTACCAAGGAAGACTAGGATTGGAGAGACTGTTGGATATTCATGGCTTTGTTGATGTAGACTGGGCTAGAGATATGGATCAGAGAAGATCTACAAGTGGGTATTAGTTTAACCTATTTGGAGGTGCAGTCAGTTGGATGAGTAATTTTAGCACCTAAATCCACCTTAGGCTGAAGTAAGGAAAAATTCAGGGTAACCACAAACCACGCTCAGTCTGGTAGCTAGCCCTACAGAACAGGAGAGGGATCTTTCCGTGTCATGCTCAGTGAATAGATAAACGATATGGTCTGAGATGACTTACAATGAAATATTTGATTTTAGGCTAGTTAAATAAATATGGAAACAAGAAGAAATTTTTGATAAATGACTGAGTTTCTGGGATGTATGGGACCAATGAACAGCAATGAGCAGAGAATTTAACACAAAGGCACAGATTACTTCGTGAGGAAAGACAGGCGAAAAGTCTAGCAATTTAATTTGAAATAATGCGGAATGGAGATATTGTTTAGGAGGGTGAAAAGGGCATAAACACATGAATCCTTTTCAACAGAAGAACACATAACGTGAAAATTTCCCATAGGCAGAGCAATAAACATGAATTCTACCTTATCTTACTTAGAAAATTTCACTGGAAATGAATATGAATGTACTGTGAAACATAATGAAATACATATGAAACATAAAGAGAACACATTTGCTACACTCACACCACATGAATCTCATGAACCAGAGCCACTGCCTTTCATTAATTCTCTGTCAAAATATACAATGAAGAATTGAGTTTCTCTCCCACAGTCTCCCAGAAATTACAACCAACCCTTTGCAAATGGTTTTCATACAGTAAATAGACTATGCCATTGGGAAATAGAACGATGTAGAGTTGGGCAGTTTTTCAAATCATTACAAAATGGAAATGGAAAGCCAACCATTAGTTACAGGTGCAGCCTTACAAAAATGACAAATGGCTTGGGTGATTGCTCGCCTTCATTTGCCACTTGGATAGAAGCTAACCTTTAGTGAAAATACTTTAAACCTTGCCTTAGGTGCTGAAAAAAATATAGTGTAAATGAGAGGGCCCACTTGGAGAAAGTCGCGAATCGAAATGTCGCGGAGCGGAAGTGATTTTGGCCTTTTGGTCTATATGCACCGTGCCCAAATCTATATGCGCCGTGCTGCTTTGGAGGTGATTTTTAGATACCTACTGAAGCCCAAATTGTGTCTAAGTGTGCTTGTTGGAAAGCTCTACCTATCTACTTTCCAACCCAAGTGGAATTTCTGAATTTGGTGCTCATTTGCCCCTCCAAAAATTCATTCTCTAAAGACTACTTCCTGTGTGTCAAAATAGGGGCAGAGAGGTCATTTTTTGAGTGTTTTTGAACTCCTGGGGACTCAAAACTTGCCCAAAATTCTTGTCCATGCACCAGAAGTTGTGATTTTTCATGTTGAATCCAAAAATGCAAACCATTTGTGATTTGGAGCTCCCAATCCTAAGCGCCGTGCCAGTGGCGCAGTGCACAGGGAGAAAAACTCTGTGTTGTGCCCAAAAATTTGTCATGTGACCAAAATTGCCCCAAATTTTTTGAAATTTGGGTTGGAGGTTCCCTATGAAGTGCTATGCTGGGCCACAGAGGCTTCAGCCAATATTCGAAGCCGATATTGCTCTTTTTTCCTCTTTTATCTCTTTGTCGCTTTGCTCAATTTCGCCTTCAAATTCCTTATCTGAGCCTTTGAACTCATGTTCCGTGCCCTGTAGTGATAAACCATCCGCCTCAATATGGTTTTGTCCTTGTCGGCCTTCTCTAATAGTCTCTCAAGGTGGATGTTGATACTCTCAAGCCAAGACTCTTGGTCATTGTTAATTTCTTGCTCTAATGGAGTGAGCTCAATCCTCCTATGTTAGGCAGCTTGGCGATTCTCACAGATGTGTTGTAGCTCCATGATCTCATGTTGGTCTTCGAGCTATTTGCTTCTCTACTCCAAATACTTTATAATAAACTTAGCCCTCTCCAAATTGAGATACAAGGCTTGGATCTTCGTTTGCTGCTCTTGGATGGTCCTCCTAAGTTTGGCACTCTCCACATCTGTATCATCATCATGAATGAGGATGAAGTCAGCGTCTTGTTTCACCTGATGGCCCCTCGTCATGCATGGGCTTCTTTCCCCTGTCCTATACCTGTGTTGCCGATGTCATAAGTGATGCCCCTTCCACCCCGGGTGGAGATAACAGTCTCTTTGCTGCTGCAAACAAATGTCTACTGCCTCTCTGATATGTTATGAATACTGGCATAGTAGCGGTCTGACTGATGTTTGAAACATGCTACTACAAGAGGACAAGCCAATAGCTCTGTGAGTGTAGTGGGATCCTCTCATATGTGTTTTCCTCCCTTATGTGGTCTTCTCGGTGCATGAATTTCTTGGGAGGAATCACTCACTGTTTCCTCATCCCTTTCATAAGCTAAATCAGTTTCCATATTTGCCACTGTTTGATGTTCAATGATGAGTATGAATAGGTTTTATATCAAGAATAGGTGTTTGCTATTTGACGAATGGAATTGATGAGTGGGACTGTGAATGAGGGATTTTGTGCTGACTATAGGGTTATAAGGGAGTGATATGGTTTGGGGAATGAGGATTAGGGTTTAGGGTAATAATGGGAATTTGTTGTTATGGTATAGGGTTTTGGGGATAGGGGGGTAGGATGAATGTGAATGAGAATGGGTAAGGGATATGAAATGAGGGGAGTGTAGTGGAGGAATGTGAAAATGATTGCAGGGAGCAAACAACAACAATGACAACTTTTAAAAACCCTAGATAGTTTTTTCAGTACACTGTGCAGCAAACAAGGGTTTGTCTTTTCACCTATTTACACACCATCAAGGAGGATGAAAACTCTTGCAATGGCACTTAGGGATGATTTACCTACTTGTAAGAATGAAGTATTTTAAATTTGGAGGAATATTTCAATGAAATTCAGGCCTTTTATCCTTGTGTGCTGTGCCTCCCATGTGCGTCATGCCAGTGTAAATTTACCCTGGAAAATTTCTCCTACTGCGTCGCGCTCCCTCTCTGTGCTGTGCCTTTTTTCAGGAGCCTTTTGGAGGCCTTCCCGGAGTCCAAATTGGGTGCCGAATAGCTCATTGGAAAGGTATTTGAGTATACTTTCCAATTCAACTAGAATATTTTAATTTGGAGCTCATTTTCCCTATCAAAAATCAAATCTCCCAAGACTTGTCAAAATGTGCCCAATGAGGCCGCCTCAAGGAAAAGTGCTGTTGCAGTCAACTTTTGAAGGTGTTCCTGAACTCCAAATTGAGCTCATGATAGCTCATTGGAAATCTATTTTTGTATAATTATCATTTTTCTCATCAAACAAGTCATTTGGACAACCGAGTTAGGAGAAAACTTGATTTTCCCAAGGTCACGTTAGAGGTGCATCAATTCTCCTGAGTAAATTGTATTTTTGACATTTCACTAAAACCATGACACTTGTGTAAAAAGTGAAGGATGTTTTTCTTCTTTGGCCTATTTTGGACAAATTCCTCTCTCATTTTTCCAAATCCATCTTTTGTTGCTCAGAAACATCATTTGAGTGAATTATTGAGCCTTCCTCTGGCTTGCAAGTATTATTGAAGCACTTTGAGAACAACTATTTGCAAACCCTAGACCTAATGACTGAAATGAGGCTTGTCCATTAGGAAATCAAACATTGGCTGTCATGGAGTTTAATAACTTTGATGAAAAGACCTGAGCCAGCAGGTACAAGACATGAGGGGATTGAACTGACGAGACCCTTCCGTCAGATTATGGCATGCCTCTAGCGGAATGCAACTGAGTGGATGGAGCGAGACACCTAAAAATGAAATGCAGAAAGAATTTTGATCTCTGACGAAGGACTGCCAAGACCGACTCTAACAATTAAGAAACAATATGTAGTGGCACTATCAACTATAAAGGCAAAATACATGATAACCACTCATGCAAGAAAGGAAGTAGATTGGTTGCACAGATTTTGTTCAAGTGTGGGGTTAGTATAGGGAGCTATAAGGATAGACTCTGACAGCCAAAGTGAAATTTTCTTGGCAAAGAACCCTACATATCATTCAAAGACAAAGCACATTGATGTTCAGTATCACTTTGTGAGGGATATGCTAGAAGACAAAAAGTTGTTTTTGGTAAAGGCAGACACTTTAAAGAATATTTCAGATGCATGGACAAAATGTGTGAGCTCTGAGAATTTCTCTTGATGTAGAGAAAAAATGTGTGTTTCAAGGCTAGATAAATGACTAAGCTCTCTTGTGGCCCCCTATTGAAAGAAAACAACAAGTAGGAGAATGTTGGGCTGTGTTATATTCTTTCCTATACTAACCCGCGTAGTTAACCGGAGGATCAAAAGGGGGGCGGAGCCCCCCCTTAGTTGTGCCAATTACATAGTGGGGGGAGTCAAAGGGGGTTTAAGGGGTGCAGGTAACCCCACTCTATGAGGTCTAGGGCAGCACCCCAGAAAATTTTTGTTTTGGACCCTATATTAGGTTGGGCGGACCTACCTATGGTTTTGTGCATGTTTTTTGTATATGGTTTTGGACGCGGTGCTTTTTGGTCTATGGTATTGGATGCTTCGGCATGTATAAATATGTATTGTAACATTGAAAGGAACATAATGAAAAATCAATCTGTTCATCTCGGTTTTGGGATCCAGGGGAAAATCTCTGTGTATATGTGTTTTATGTGTTATGCTCTCACATTGTTTATTTTTTGTGTTTTAGAATTTGTATGCAGGTAGTTTCTGTACATGGTTAAAACCTACATTTCCACTGCTTTAATGAAATTAACTTTATGTACATGAAAAAATTCATGTACATAGAGTCAATTTTATTAAACGAGAGGAAATGAATCGAGAGGCTTCATGTACCTTCACCAAAAGGAAAACAAAAACTTTAGGCTGAATCAAAGATCCAAGCTTAAGGGGTGGTGTTGTCCTGCAATGGGAACTATAGTTATTTTAGAAATGCCTTCTTTATATCTTGGTATAAGTAGTGATTTATTATTTGGATGTTTTGAAATATTAAACTTTGTTGTGTACTGATGATTGCTCATATGGTTGAGAGGAAAACAGAGAAAAATGTACAACCAAAGGAGAGGAGTCTTTTGTAAAAAACAGGGGCTTCCAGTGCTATTTTATTGTAAAGATTAAGGTCAAAGCCCCGAGATAAAAATAATAACATACAACATGTATGATCACGAATATGGGGAAGGATGGTATTTTCATAGAAAACATGACATTTCAGGTGATTCTAGCTCTCTGCATAAGCCAGGGATTTCAATGAACATGGTTTCTTATGTAGAAAGTTGTTTTTTTCTACAAGTGCCAATTGACTCAGCTTGTAAAATGCATATAAAAATTATGTTGACATAGACGCCACATATTGGGATATGGATTTTTTTTCTTATCAAGAAAACATGCTGTGAACATCTATATTCGTATCATGACAGGAAATTACCAACTTCATAACAAATATGAAATGTGTGTGAATCTTTGGTATGAAAAACACCAAAATTATTTATTCTTTTACCAAAATTTGAATGGTGAAAATTTCCCTTTTATTGCTGGAATACAAACAAAATGGATTTTGGACACTATGGTTGAGCTATCCCATAATAGCTTAATAGCCATGGATTCAACATTCAACACAAATAAATATAGGGTTAGTATTTTTTCAATGATTCATTTAGTGAAATCATTTTTACTGTAATGATTCAATATGATTAATGGTGTAAACTTAACTTCATTTTTTTAATATGACAATATTAATTGTACACACTTGTGGTGTTTTATGAGCAAGAAAGTAGGGTTCCCGTTACATGGCTGATGATGTCTCATAGTACATCACAAGATATATCACTATGGTTGGAGCACCTATAGGTGTTATCAGCTCCGACCTGATTGGAAGATCAATGGCTTTATGGTTGATGATGCATTTTCTGAAATTATTTCTTTGAGGTAACTTCAATATTCTTATTTGACATTGAAACTTGCATTCTGTCTAAATGTTTCTCACTTATAACAAATTAAATATGGTAGGATCATCACTAGGCATGAAGTAATATTGTGTGTTTAGCACATAAGGAGGGCATGACTCAAAATTTTTAACAGGTTGGCCAGTAGTCTAGAAAAACAGAAAGCGATGTTCAACGAACTAGACCATATCATCATAGAATGCTTGAACCATGAAGTGACTAATGAAATAAATGGATTTTTCACCAAAATATCCACCAAGGTGAAGCTCTTGGATTATTTTGACAGGAATTGGGTTTCCAGTGATAAGTTTAGTAACTTCACATACTCTTTCTTGTGTTTATAATTTTTTTTGTTTCATAAAGACAAGATATATTTACTAATTGAGTTTTTACATTTAGGGGTTTGGGTAAAAGGCTGTTGAGATTTTCCTCATGCCAATTAGGAGATAAACAATGTTGTGAAATCATACCACTATATTTCAACACTACCTTTCCATTTGATCATATAAATAAATGTTCTCATAGGATGGATTGGCTATTTTATACTCCCCTCACAAATGTTGAACTGTGTTACCGAATCAAGGAAATTTTGAAAAAGAAAGATATTTGAATGGCCATAAGAAAGAGAATAATCTTTAATTGTCAATGAAAAAACCTAGGAATTCTATATAGTGATTTCAACCCTCATGAGAGAATATCTCAAGTTTATTGGGTGAGGAGTTAAAGTACACTTGATAAGGAATATATTATCATGTGGCATTGCACAAAGTTTTTCACTTGTGATTGCCCATGGTCTATTCATGGAAACATTTGCAAGCATGCCATATATGTAGGTTGGTTGTATTTCCCTTCAATGAATTCAAATGCTTTATTTAATTCAATTTCCCTTCTGAGATAGCTATAGAGGAGCCAAACCTTAATATATATGTCAAAATAACTTTCATGGTTGATAAAAATGTAGATCCAAATCTTGAAGAACTTAAGTTGGGTAGAGAGGAGTTGTTTGGCTACCTAGACATGTTGAGGAATAGCCCTCCCACTACTTTGAACAAGACAAAATAGTTGATAGGTTTGGTTAAAAAATCATAGATGATGCCAATGATGTTTATATTATGGACTATGACTTCATACTTGGCACACACAGATAGACAGTTATTTCACTGGACTTGGATTCTCCAAGAGTGAGGTGGATCCTAACCTATACCAGATTGTGGTGGAGGGTAAGTTGCTGATCATTGTACTTTATGTAGATGATTTGATTTTGACAAGAGATGAGTTGTTGATACTTTCATGCAAGGAGGATCTTGCTAGAGATTTTGAGATGAAGGACTTGGGCCTCCTTCATTATTTCCTGGGATTGGAAATTTGGCAGCACAGTAATGGACTATTTGTTTCTCAGGGTAAGTATGCCTAGGACATACTGGAGAAGTTCAACATGCATGGCTATAAGCCTATCGATACTGCTCTTCCTAGAGGTTGGAGGAAGGAGGATGCTACTTTAGCAGAGGTAGTGGATGCCACTATTTATCGACAGTTGGTGGGGTCGCTTATGTATCTAGTCAATACATGACCCGATATATGCTATGTTGTTAACCAGCTTTCACAAGCTATGGTTAAGCCAACCAAGCTCTTCTGGAAGGCAGGCAAGCATGTATTGTGTTATCTCAAAGGCACATCAGGATATGGATTGTGGTACAGACAGGAGGATGAGGTGAATCTATGTGGCTTCATGGATGTAGATTGGGTAGGGAGCCCAACAAACAGAAAGAGAACATCTGGAGGGATCTTCAGTATCCGGTCGACAACAGTTTCTTGGTACAACAGGAAGCAGAGATCTGTGGCACTCAGTTCAGCAAAGGTTGAGTATATGGCAACAAGTTTGGCTGCATGCGAGGCTATATGGATGAGGAAGATCCTAGTCGAGTTGTTCGAGTCATACTTGGAGCCTACTGTGATTTATTGTGATAACCAGAGTTGCATTAAACTCTCGGCTAATCCAGTATTTCATGATAGATCCAAGCACGTCAACATCATGTACCATCATATCAGAGATTGTGTGCAGCGGAGAATCATGTTACTTTCATATATTCCCACAGAGGATCGGGATGCTGATATCTTGATGAAGGCACTCACCAGGAGAAAATTCGAATACCACAGAGGTAGGATAGGGGTTGCAGATAATCCATATCTTATTGAGAGGGAGTGTTGAAAATGCAACAAGATGATGGAGCTTAGTGAAAAGAAGTCGCCTTCACTAAGTGGGCCCACAGGCTATTTTTAGCGCAAAGTCTATTTTTAGACTATGTCTATTTTTAGACATATGGATCACGGAATGTTTTCCTTAGCCCTAAAAAAAAAAGTGGGGGTAATCTAAGTGGTAGTGTAGAAATTGATTTGAATGTCCTTGCATATGAATATAAACAATTTGAGTTTCATCATCTCAACAAGCAAGCTCATCCTTGTTCGAACAATGCATCCTCTATGGTCTCGGGTAAGTTCCATAAAGTGAAGAGATAAACATGTTTATATTAGTGTATATAGACATAACCATTTCTTAATGAAGTAGTGTGGAAATTTTTGCAGTAGCACAACATCCCCCTAGTGTGTTTGCTCCTAGGGATCATCCTCCATTGGAACATGCTTTGTTGGTTGACAACTTTCTTATTAGTGATTTGACAAGTTTTTTACTATATCTTTGCTCTTAATTTGATTTCAAATGTGTGTATTGGATGCTATTGATGTTGTTAATGTCGTTTCGAAATGTTTTCATAGGTGAAACATCCCACAATGTTCCCTCAATTCAAGAACATAGACAGATGCACCATCGATCTAGTTATCACATCATTCAAGGTGCATTGGATGTCATTCCTAATTCATGTAATCCATAATATGATGTGTGTATTACTTTACATGTAATTATTTTATTTGATGAAAATTTCATTGTTTTCTTAGATGCAAGAGATTCTCCTATGGATCATCCTCCATTGGAGCATGCTTCATTGGTTGACAACTGCCCAATTAGTGATTTTTTTGGTTTGTTGCTATATCTTTTCTCTTAATTTTCTCTTAAATGTGTGTACTGGATGTTATTGATGTTGTTAATGTAGTGTATGAATGTTTACACAGATGTGAAATGCCACCATCGTGACCTCACTTCAAGCATATAAATAGATGCACCATAGATCTAATTATCATATCATTCAAGGTGAATTGGATGGGATTCCTAATTCATGTAGTCAATATTATTGATGCGTGTATTAATTTACATGTCATTGTTTGGTTTAATGAAAATTGTATTGTTATCTTATAGATGCAAGAGTTTCTCCTATGGATTGTCATCCATTGGAGCATGCTTCGTTGGTTGACAACTATCCAATTGGTGATTTTTTAGGTTTGTTGCAATATATTTCCTCTTAATTTTCTCTTAATATCACAAGTAATAAACAGTAGATATTTATCTCCGCAAGTAAATCACAAGGGGTGTCAACAGGCTATAATGGCTGGTTTCCAAAATTACAGTCAACACAACATAATGTATGTCACATGTTTATTTTGTTCATCAATTTTTATTCATTAAAGGTTTAGTTTTGCTATCAAGATTGCGATAGTTTATGTTTCATGTGATTCCAAATTCTCATCTTGGGAGCATTTTTCCAAGCATAATATTGATATGAATATATTGAAAACTTGTGACGTGTCTGAAGAGTTGGTTATGTTGTGTAGGTGAGTTTACCAACATATAGACAACATGCCAAAGACAAAGGTTTGGAAATCCAAACAAATGTTTTGGATAGAACTTGTAAAAAGGCTTTAATCTATTCTAATTCCCAGTTCGAGAGCTCGACATCAAATACACATAATTTTGTCAATAGGGATAGACTTTGTTTAGTAAACTGTATCTTAAAAATATTGTAGTATTTTATTGTTTATTTCCTAGATATTATGGATCTTAAATTTTTTTAGATTTTGATATATAATTTATGGAAAACAAAGACATACGGCTCAGAACTCTTTGGGAAAAACCTTGTGTTTATTGTATAATTTTCAAGATTACTATAGTTTTCTTCAAAGATTCATGTGTTACTAGTTTTTTACCTGTTGCCGTTCTATGTGCTTGTTCTCCTTTTTTATTCTCATATGTTCATATCTTGAGTAAGGGAAAATAATTGCAATGAACTAGAATTTGTGTTTGATTGCTCACTCTCATAATATTTAAATTCTCTAAGCGCTTTTCCATCTAAAGGTTACAAAAATCACTGTGTGGTGGTCCTTTTTTTTTTAAATCAATATGATATTCTTCTATTACATTCAGATTTTTACAATATGAACAAAGAGTCCAATACTTATCTTACCTCCATTAGAGTTTTGAAATATTTTCATCTCTTACTCATTTTTGTAAGTATAATCACACATGTGAGTATGGACATGAGTGGAGATGTTGCTTGCCTTGTTTTCAAAATTGTTTCCTTGTATATGCTCATAAAAACATTAGTATATGTTTAATCCAATTTTTTTAACATGTATTTTACTAATAATAAGCTTATGACTCTTTAATATTTCATTGCAAAGCATTTTCCAATGCTTAATAACTTAATTCACACAAACTTTCTCGGTTTTATGATTTTGAAACATTCGTATAGGCACTCAAAAATGATTTTCCAATGCTCTAGTAGGTGTTGGAAAATTATTTTCCAGTGCCTTTTTGAAGGATATTTTGAATACTTTTGACTAAAAAATTGTCATTGGTCTAACATTACCAACAAGGTGGATGATTTCTTTCTATGAAATGAAAGAAATAACCTTACCCCTTGCCGCCTTATAATCAGTGACCCAACATCGAACATAAATGTCTTATTCAATAAATACAACAGTAAATCTCGAGGGAATTTCTTGATACATGGGACAGTTATGAAGTTTGTAGGGGATCAAAGCATAACCATAAAAATTGCAAGGACAAATTACAAACATAGAGCACTTTTACTAAGCATACAAGATAGAAAAGTTTGAAGATGGATACTCTCTCAAAGACAAGAAATTTGGATAACATGTCCATACTCATATGTATTCTTAAACTTTAACAGATGTAAGACATCATTAAATTTCTTTTTATTTTAAAATTATATTTAAATTGAAGACACCTTTCCCCATTAAACAATTCACCATCCCAAAACCCTTAAATCATAACATTTAAAGGTGTTCCTTATAATTTCCCCCTCAATCATCCCATACCCTTTTCCCCTTGAAACATTGCTAAATAGATGCTTGGTTTTATTTGGTATTTTGTTTTCATGGTATTGAAGATATTCACTATGTGTCTATTAGCAGTGTCATTTGCAAGCAATTCTTTCCAAAAATCTCAGTTTTCTTCCAACCAAACCCTGTAGGAAGTTCTATCTTTCTTAACTACATATTGTTTCAAGATAACATGCGTGAGTTCAAGCCATTCCCTATATAGGAATCATATGTAGGATCATGTTTATATGGCCTCATCTTTATACCTCTTAAAGGAGTGTCCAGGTCTCTCCAAGGGTGTTTTCATGTCCAACCTCTCAAGAATTATCTATATCACGTCGAATCTGTTAAGGGATGTGCCAATGGCCTTGGAATTTGTACTTTTTTTTAAGCAAAGGCTACTCGACATGGAAATATTCATGCCAAAATTTTGGATGTCTGTTGGGATGGGGTCCCCTGGGTTCATTTTTGGGGCAAAAGCCCCAGTTTTGGGGCGAAAGCCAAATTTTGATGTAAAAAGATGTTAATTCTTCGCAAATTGTAGTTGTAGGTAGTTATGAGTCAAAAATGGCTTTTACCCTTCCTTATGTAAATTTGAGTCAACTTTTGAGATCTACCCATGGTTCGCGAACCATGGGATGGTATAAATAGGAGTGTCTTAGAGAGTCTAAGAAACGTAAGTAAGAACTCTATGGGTACGAGAGAAGAAGATTAACACAGAGATAGAAGTCTTATAGAAAGGAAAGGCTATGTAGCTAAGTGCATAGAGGCCTAGAGTAGTGTCTGCAACTAAGTGCGCATACCCCTATAGCTGAGTTCATAGGGAAGTTTCTAGTCTATAAACCTTTGTTGTATACCAATAAAGAAGATTGTTACAGAAATTCCTGTGTTTATTCCCTTTACTTTTGTTATGTATGAATGCACTATATGCTGTGATAAATGATGGTTTTATAAAATAATGATGTATTGATGCATGACTTTACTTGATCTGTATTGTTATCTAAATTCAACTAATGTTAAGTGGTTACACGGAGATCCTAACACTTTGTTAAAGTTATCGAATACTTAGGTAATTCCGAGCAATTAATGATCTAAGGGTAATCTAAAGCACGTGTAAGTAGCTAATTGACCTATTTAGGTTCCGCAAAAACTAGTCATTGACCTTCGCAGAGGTCTAGAGGTTGATTAGAGGACGTCACAACATTAGGCTACAGGGTCATAGAGGTCTGCACAAAGGTAGATCTAGGTCGCTAAAAGGACATCACACCGATCTCTAGGTGTAGAAACTCAGTTCCAGCATCCCCCCATATTACTTCGGGTGAGATTTCAGTTTGCACACCATGGATTGATGTTGAAAGGGTCAATAGTGTAGGGATTTGTTTGGTGCAACTAACTCTAAACCTTGGTTAGGACCCCCCTAACCCAACAAATGGTTCCATTTCTAGGACTAGGATATGCATAAAGAGATGTGTGATGTCGCATCACTGGAATTCTACTAAGAAGGAAATTAAGAAGTGGCTGGATAGAAAGATCAATGAATTCGCGGCGCAGGAAAATAGGAATCCATGCCTGAAAAAAGAATAGTTGTTGGACATATATTTATACACAAAAATACATGAAATATTCTTTTGCACCTTCCTGATCGAACTATATGAGTGGATCGCTAAATTTCTAGACGACAGAGGAAGGGGGAAGCTTGACACTCCAATAGTGTGGACTCCAGAATTAGTGCGGAGGATGGAAGCTAATGAACATAAGATCGTGCATTCCATTGACCATTGGCTTGATCAAGTTGTAGGAGTATTTGTTATAGACTTTGTGGTCGACACCTCTGTTAGTTACAGTGAAGCAAAGTGACGCTTCTTAAAAGGATTGTGAGGTAAGTATCTAAGATATTTGAATACTTGGATTAAGATGTTGTTGTGTGAAAAGTGGGTTATGCCACTACCTTGATGTTTGGATCTATGTGAAGTGGAAATTTCTTCAGGGATAGGGGGAGAACAGGCCCTAGATATAGCATGTTGATTGAACCTCCTGTGAATGACGACGAGGGAGAAGCAGAAACTTCACTGCAGAGTGTTGTCCAGTTGATAAGACAGGGTTTTCCATGAATACCTCATCCATCCACACCACCTCCACCTTCAGCTCAACAACATACACCTTTGCCCACACTGCCACCACCGCCGCCAATGGTCAACATGTCGAATACAATGAAGTTTCCAGTTTTCAAGGGCTTAGGAAGTGAGGATCCGTATCAGTTCTGGTTTTTTGTGAAGGTTGTGTGGACAACAAAACAACTAATGGATGATAATATAAAGAAGGTGCAGCTGGTTACTTCTCTACAGGATCACACACTGACATGGTACATTTAGTATTGCACTCATAATCCATTGGCATCATTAGCAGATACTCAGACCGCGTTGAATAAGGAATTCATTAAGCCCATGTTAGCCTCGCAATCGGCAATTGGATTTAAGGAAATGATGATTAAGCCCAATGTAATGCCATGGGAGCTAGATAAAAGACTGAAGTGCGGGATCTGTGGAGTTAACATGAATCTCACAGATAGTCAGTACTTAAATTGGTTTATAGTCGCACTCCTGCCCCACCTAAGGATTTCCTTGTCATAGAAAAAGATAGGAACTCAAGAGGAAGCCCTGGAAATCACAATGATATTGCATGAGACACCTATCCTGGACGCTTCTTTGGGAGTTCAATGGATTCGTGTAGAGTTGCAAAACCTCTGCTTGGAGTTGAAGTGCCTGAAAAAGGAAAAAGGAGCTCGGTCGGAGGTACATGAAGAAGTTTTATGTCTCAAGTGTAAAAACCAAGGGCATGATAAAGATCACTTCCCTCTCTTCGTGAATTACATCATAGGGGGTGGGGGAGCAATGCCCCTAAGGTAGGAAGCTCTAACAGGATGAAGTGCGAGGTTCGTGCTATGGTGTAGTATTTGCCAACTGGCTAGAAAACATGTCACAGATAATTGTCATTTGCTGCAAAAGTTTGTACAAACACCTCAATAATTGTTCTATGATTTCTACAAATCGATGGGCAACAATGAGTGCCACTGTAGAAGCTATGAATTAATAATGGAAAGGACACCTATGTATCAAATGCAAGCGGAAACTCAGCCTTCAGATCAGGGCACTGCGGGAGCGTGCAGAGGACATCAGGGATGCAGATGAGGCTAAGGAGGAGGAGAACTTGGTATGGGTCGTGGGCAAGTATTTTTCTACAATTTCGGAACACTGGGACATGACATGTGGGAGTGTACAAATCAGACACACCTGTCATGTCAATACTACACCTAGTTTGACCACATAATAGAAGAATGTCCTATGCTGATGGCCAAGATGTAGGAGATGAAGGTGAAGCCTCATTATCCTACCCAAAACGTATGAATGATGAGGTATGAGCCCTGCGAAGAGGACCCAAATGTGAATAGCATGCTGTGAAGTGGGATTGTGACTGGTGATAGTAAGGGAAAAACTGGTTGAAGAAGGAGGATGGTTTCACAAGGCTTTAGAAAAGAAGATTGGGTTTGATCTGGAGCGCACGAAGGAAACATTCATGGAAACAAAGAAAAGATTTTCTAAAGCCTCTACCTTAAGGAGACAAAACAAACTACCTGATACCAGCATGCCTACAAAGGTCGACCCCTCTGTACTTACCACCTTCTTGGAAACTTGTACGAATTACTACATGATAGCAAGGCTATGAAAGGGCTAAAAAAGTTGATAAACAAGTGTGTGAGTAAGGATAATGCTCCTGATGACCCCGTGTATTCAGAAATGTTGGTAAGCATAAGGCGCGAATAGGGTGCAAGATGAGGCTTACCGCAAAAACAAGATGCTATGAGATGTACCAACTTATTTTGTATTTAGGGTCTGATATTGCGAACGTATTACCTAAAAAAACCTGGGAGAGAATGGGGAAACTTGCACTACAGTGGCCTCCAATTCAATTGAGGATGGCGAACCAACAGAAAATTATCCCTATGGGAGAATTGCAGGGAGTTACCATAGATATAGAAGGCGTGTGCGCGCTGGATGATTTTGAAGTGATAGAAATTGTCAATGAAAACAATCCATACCCTGTGTTTCTCGGAATAAATTGGGCTATCGATATGAACGAGGTCATCAACTTGAAGAAGCAAATGATGTCATTTGAAAGAAAATCACTTCGTGTTGTAGTACCATTGGACCCTACAAAAGGACTGCGCTATACCGAACGGGTGCGAAACTATGAGGAAAGTGACGATGATTTGGATCAAACCTACAAAATTACTATGCGAGACCAATATTAGGTCAATCCAATGGCTAATGGATAGGTTTCATGGGACTATGAAAGTTCCTGTACCTTGGATTCAGACGAAGAATTGGAAAATTGGAAAAATAGGCTGCATGAAGTATCCACATTACGCTGCAACATGATGACCAAATCACTATGTTGTGTGTCGTTGGAGGTAATCTTAAATTTACCTTATTACGATGGTTTAACTAACGTAGATAAATTTTTGGATGCTTTTGAAAGGGAGGTTCTAGAATATCACCACTTTTAGGTGCTGGATTTGGCAGTACATGCTACACCTGGTGGTGGACTACACACAAAGACAACTTTGATGAGTGGTGTGATTACAAGAGGATGACAAGGATTCAATTTTGTCACCCTAAAGTATGGTTAACTGAGAAGTATGAGGGGAGGAATGATCCACGTGATAATTTTGCCAAATGGACTAAGGTGTATGGAATGGAGCCACAGCCAGTCACACTCTAGATATAATCCCTATGAATTGGTACTTTGAAATGGAGATTCACGATGACACTATAGAGTGGGACATCTTAAGAGAAGAATTCTCGATGACCTTCATCTTTAAAGATGGATTTTAAAGCATTGATGAGGTGTTACAGGAGTTTAAGGCAATGATCTTCCAAATTCTACAGGATCCTTTGGAATTGGTTCAACTATATTAGAGCACCCAACTGCGCCATGTGCTAGAATGCTATAATATGAATGTTGAAGTGGAGGATGACGATCCAAGGAATATAAATATCGCAGAGATGGATGTCACCACGAGGTTGAAAGTCCATAGATAGAGAACATGGTTATCATCGTGCCATTGAAGACTAGGCATGTAAACATTGGTGTGGAAGCGGAACCTAAATTCATGAAGATTAGAGATTATTGGGATGATGCCACAGTGGACAAAGTTGTTGACCTACTCCACAAGTACCAAGATCTTTTTCCTACAAAATTTTTAGACTTGAAAGGCATCATAGGCTATTTGGGAGTGATGAAAATAACTTTGAAACTGGACATGAAGCCCATTAAGCAGAGACCATATCACCTTAATCCCAAATACAAGGAAAATATCTCCATGGAATTGGACAAGATGCTTGAAGTAGGTATTATTGAACAAGTGGAGGAATCTGATTAGGTGAGCTCGATGGTAGTTTAGGAAAATAAGCATACAGATGAAATAAGGATTTTCATAAATCTAAGAAAGCTTAGTGATGCATGTGTCCATGATCCTTTCCCAACACTATTTACTGACGAGGTCTTGGACAATGTTGGAGGACAGGAGGCCTATTCCTTTACTAATGGGTTCTCTAGAAACCATTAGATAAAGATTGTGCCAGCAGACAGGAGTAAAACAACCTTAGTGACGAAATGGGGGTGCTTTTAGTATACGGTGATGCCCTTCAGACTCAAGAATGTGTCGACAATATTCTCTCACGTAGTCATCGGGGCGTTCAAAGAGTTTATTCACAAATTTTTGGAGGTCTATTTTGATGATCAGATAGTGTTTGGGCTAGTCAAGTGCCATGTAGCTAGTTTGCGGTTAATGTTGGATACATGCCAAATATATCAGATTCTGCTGAACCTAAAGAAGTGCTTGTTTTGTGTCCCATTTGGAATTTTGATGGGACATGTGGTATGTAGGTAAGGACTCATGGTGGACCTTGTTGAGATCATGATAATAATCAATTTGGAAGCCCCAAGGAGTGTTAGAAAACTATGTATAATGTTGGGCCACACTGGGTACTACCGGAAGTTTATGAAGGCTTATGCTCAGATTACCACACCCATGGAAAAGTTGCTAAAGAAGGATGCTACATTCTATTGGAATGAAAAATGTCAGTGCAGTCTGGATGTCTTGAAGGATAAAATGGTTACTTCGTCGATCTTGGTCTTCCCGAACGGGAAGAAAGAATTCCATGTGGACGTTGATGCCTTATGTATTGCGTTGGGAGCATTACTGACACAGACTGGCGAAGGAGAGTTGGATCACTCTATATCATTTGCAAGCAAAAACTTGTTAAAGTCTGAGAAGAATTACTCCACAATAGAGCACGAAGGATTGGCTATGATGTACACACTCCAAAATTTCAGGCATTATCTGTTGGGCGGACACTTCAAAATGTACACAAAGCACTCCGCCTTGAAGTACCTAGTCAATAAGCCTATGTTGGGGGGGGGGGGGGGCAAAAATGCAGATGGCTGCTATTATTTCAAGGATATGATTTTGAGGTAATTGTGAAGCCAGGAAGGTTGAATGTCAGACTTTACCATCTGTCGCGCATTGAAACGGAGAAGAGCCTACTAATTTGGAGGAAGGATTGCCTAAAATTTAGCTCTTTGCGATGCGTGTAGTGGATAACCACTTTGTGGATATTAGGAACTTATTGAATACAAGGAAAACATGAGAAAAATAAACAAATCGACAAAAAAAGAGATGGTAGTTCATGTGACATATTTCTCCGTAATTGCTAGAAATTTTTATAAGATGGGATTGGATGAGATACTTCAATGATATATGCCTGATTTTGAACGAAACAATATCCTCATTAAAGCTCATGGAGGAGCTATGAGAGGGAATTATGAAAGAGAAGCAACAATGCATAAGGTTTTGTGCGTTTGCTTATGGTGGCTGACCCTGCATAAAGATTCTAAAGCATATTGTAGGGCATACAATGCATGTCAGGGAAAGGGAAAAATTTCTCGAAGGGATGAGCTGCCTATGAATCCACCGGTGTGATTAAGCCACTTGAGAAATGGGAAATTGATTTTGTAGGACTGATTCATCCCCTAGGCAGGAAAACAAGTGCAGATTATATCATCACCATGACCAAATATCTAACCAGATAGGTGGAGGCACAACCTGTGAAAGACTGTAGAGGGGCCACAACAACAAATTTTTTGTTTGAATATGTGTTGAATAGGTTCGATTTCTTGAAGGTATTGATGAGTGATCACGGTACACACTTCCTCAATGAAATGATCAGTGCACTGACATAAGAGGTCCAGGTTTACCATTATAAAAGTACACCATATCACCCTCAGACCAATGGAAAAGTTGAGTCTTTCAATAAGACATTAGAGGATGCACTAACAAATATTTGCAACATGCAGTAGAATGATTGGGATGCATGCGTGCTGACAGTATTATGGGCATACGGGACTACTTTCAAAAAGCTCACAGGTCAGACACCTTTTTGGTTGGTTTACAGTGTAGAAGCTGTGATTCCTATGGAATATATCGTGCCTATTCTAGGCATAGCAGATTTCACAGGAATGGTGAACCGCAGAGCCCTATAATAATGGCTTACACAACTAATGGAGCTCAAATAATATAGGTTTTTGACTGGATTCCATCAACAAGTTCAAAAGGAATGTGAAAAATCTTGGCATGATCAGCACATCAAATTGCGCACCTTCAAGGTAAATGACTTGGTTTTATTATATGATGGTAAGTTTGCTAAGTTTCCAAGAAAGTTTTAGATGCACTGGCTGCGACCGTACGTCATCAAATAAATCATAGATAGGGCGCAGTTCATATCACAAAGCTGAATGGAGAAAATTTCCTGGGAAAAGTGAATGGGATCCTATTGAAGTTGTATGCAGGTGACCTGGATCAATGACTACATGACGACAGGCCAATAGTAGTGCTCTAAGAAGCTACAAGGGAGCGCAGAACTATAAAATACGTTGCCTGGTTTGTACAACTATGTAACAAAGGATCTGCGCAAAAAAGGGTGATGTCACAGTATCAGCAGGTGCACGAAGGGAGCTAAGCTATGGGGGGAGATACCGTGCATCACAGAGAGAAAATGACCATTACAATCATCGTTCATGATTTGACAACCAAGAGTTGGTTAAGGGGACTAGGGGGGTGGAATTTAAGGATGAAATCTTTGAATATCTCCTGCCAATTTAGCATTTATGGATGAATTGTAGGTGGAATAGTTAGATTTGAATTCAAATTCTCTTGTAAATTATGCATGACCGTCGAGCAGAGAACACTTTGCATCCTTAGAATTTTTGAGCTATGTTATCCGTCATTTATGAATCGTCAGGTTTTCGTAGATTTGTTCGCAAGCTCTATGTTTAACACTTTACCTAAGGATACCCAACAGTTTATTCTCAGCACTATGTCAGGACCAAGTGAGACTGCAAGCACCAGAGGAACTGTTGCCTCTGAAGGAGCAGCTCTAGCTTCTATGCCTACGGCACGGAGGTCACCTAGGTTGAAGCCTACACCAATGTGTGAAAACCCAAAGTCAAAGAAAGAAAAGAAGAAGAGGGTGATGCAAGTGCTTGAGTCACCGAGAAAGCACTTGACTACCTAGGGCCAGAAGAAGGATAAGCCACTAACAAAGGATAAGAAAAAGGTGATAGATTTAGAAGACGAAGAAGGCATGGAGGATATCGATGCTAAGGGCATGGAGCCCATGTCCAAGTTGTTGGATTATATCCCTCCATGTAAAGGAAAGGTGAAGATCACCAAGGATCCAGACGTGGAAAAATTCCTCATTAATACACCCTTGCTACTAGAAAGAATCACCTTTGAAGGCTCGTGCATGGCGCTGATTCCCCATTTAAAAATGGAAGACTGTGATTTGGTGGACCATGAGAGGTTCCCCCACCTTGCGACAGAGAACTACAAAAAGCGGATGTATTATAAAGTATTTGGTGTCACTGCGTTAAAGCTTATTGAGTAAATTCGTGGAGTAAATCAATTGGGGTTGTTGAACCTGCTATGGGTCCCCCACTATCACTGTTCCATCATCAATCTCATATGCATAAATCAATTGTTGACTCTGGTGCATTATGGGTGTTAATGGTTGAGCGCACCCATCCCCGTCATGGACATGATTATCCATTGGATCGCACTCCTACCACATTCAGGTTTGAATTTGGACAAAGAGTTTGGCTGAAAGACCAGTGAGCACTAATTGGCAGAAAACATGAAGAAGAAGTTTGGCCTAGTTAAGAAGCCGCATGGTTAATCCATAACATCCATCACCGATCCTGTGGTGAAAATTGACATGCAGATACTTGCCGGTAAGGTCATGAGGAAATGTCATGTAGATGAGGTTCCGACGCTCGTGATCTTGTCAGCTGCGCAGTACGTGTAAGGGGTGCAGTTTAACTGGTCACACTACCTCTACAACGAGTTCCTTGCAAATTTTCATGAGGCTTAGGACCAGAGAAAGACCTTCCCTACAGGTGGTTGTTGCTCTCCATTGTGCTAGTTTCTTGGGAGCTGCTTGAGGATAGTTATTTTCCTCCCTTGGAGAAAGGATTCCCATAGGCTACACAGTTTTCCTCCCTTTGGTCCATGAAGAACTCTGCGCAGGTCATTTTTGGGTTTTGATGGAGGAGAGCTTTCACATGGCCATCAACTAGTGGCCATGGCTATCCCCAACTATTAATGAGTAGTTATCAGAGTACATAGAGTTCAAGGTAGACTTCCACCTTCTGTATATCAGGGCACATAAGGATCTGCAATGGAAGTGGTTCAATTTGCCATATCTTGCCATAGAAGATGCGATTCAGGAAGTTATCAAGCAGTGGCTAGTATATTGGCATACTCCATCCGACTATACCACAGGTACAAGAAAGGGCATGGGGAGTTTCACGTAGAAGAAAAAGGAGGTAACGAAACAAGTGGTTGAAAAGTTGCTTGCAAAGCGATGAAATGAGGCTGAGGAGAAGGCTTGACTAGAAAAGGAGTGCGCTGGAAAGCAGTGGGCTAAACAAGAGCAGCGTGACTTTGAGTGAAGCGGTAAATCCCTTTCACCGCAAGCCAAGGAAGAAGAGCAGTTAGAGAAGGACAGTGGCGATAATGAAGGACAGAGCACTCCATTCCTGGTGAAGAGGTAGACGAAACAATAGGAGGGGGCCTGGAAGAAGTCAAAAGTGACAAAGCCACCACTCCATCCCATTCGACTTACACAAGGCAATCTCGAGGAGATTGGGGAAAGGGTGTGTGACACCACTACGAAACTGCTGCAAAAATTGGAAAAATAACACCTATAGTCACTGGGGACACTTTAAAAGGATTTACACAAACTATAGATGTAGACCAGTAGGATCCAAGTGGGCACAGGACAGGTGAGTGCCGCATAGATGAGCCTAGCACCTGGGACCAATCAGGCTATAGAGATGGTTAGATCAGTGGATCTTTGGGTAGTCATGCTACCATAACGGTCATTAAGCGCAAAATCAGCTAATGACAAGGTCATCGAGAGTACTCTGAAGAAAATCAACCTTAACCTCGTAGTTCTCCCTAACAAGTATCATCACACACTACAGAAATGTGTGACAATGAAGTTACAAGTGTGGGAGCAGCGCACTCTTAGACTAATCATTGAATATCGGGTGAAGAATGAGCAAATGTTTGCTGAGAAGATGGAGGCCCTAAAGGCAATGGAAACGATCTAGGCATAAAGTGCCCAATTGACGAACGTGGTTTCAGAGGCTTACAAGACAGTGCTAAAGCTGCACATACCTAAGGAGGAACCGCTTGAGGCCAAGATCATGAACCTTGTTGCAGGCATCCGTGATGCTATGGTAGAGGTAGCTTAAGTTCAATTCAATCTTAATATGAAAATCACAGAACTGGAGCTCAAGTCACAACCTTCAACTCTGCCAAAAGTTCGGGAACAACAAAAAGCTGTTGTTAAGGAAGGAATTGCTACTGTGGATGTTGTGATCATTGAATTCACATCTCTATTTGAACATGCCATGGAAGTAGTGAAGACCCTGTAGGAAGATCCCACCCTGCACATCTTAAGTACACAGATCACAAGTTGTAGCAACATTATGACAAAGTAAGAGCGACGATGCGCACCATTGCTACAACACAATGCCTAGCCAAGTTACAGGAGGCAAAACAATTCCTTGCACAAGTGAAAGTAGCACAGAAAAAGGAAGCAGTCCTTAAGGCCAGATTGGGTCCATGGTTGTATGAAGCCTACCTCTTATTAGCCAACATACAGGAAAGGTTGGAAAACTTGTAGAGTACGCAACAAAAAATCAAGCGAGTCGACAAAGGACCAACCATAGAGTAACTAGTTGCGGAAGTCAAGAAGGAAACCACGCAGAGCGTGGCTGAAGTAGCATTTGGACAAGTAGAGCTAGGGGATCTTCGCACCAAGATCATCATGCCAGCTGAGTGACTTGATGGTGATTCATGATATTTTTTTTGGGGGCCTATTGGGATTGGGTCACCTGGGGTCAGTTTTGGAGCAAAAGCCTAAGTTTTGGGTCGAAAGCCCAAATTTTGATGTAAAAAAGTTTAAAGTCTCCGAAAATTATGGTCATGGAGTGCATAACTATTTAAGAGTCAAAAATGGTTTTTACCCTTCCTTATGTAAATTTGAGTTGGATTTTGAGATCTACCCATGGTTTGTGGACCATGGGATTATATAAATAGGAGTGTCTTAGAGAGTCTAAGGAAAGTAAGTAAGAATTCTATGGGTACTAGTGAAGAAGATTAGTGCAAAGATAGAAGTCTTAGAGGAAGGAAAGGCTCTGTAGCTAACTGTGTAGAGGCCTAGAGTAGTGTTTGTAGCTGAGTGCACAGACACCCGCAACTGATTTCACAGGGAAGTTATTAGTCTATAAACCTTTGTTGAATATCAATAAAGAATATTGTTACAGATTTTCCTCTGTTTAGTCCCTTTACTTCTGTTATGTATGAATGCGCTATATGCTGTCATGAATGATGGTTTTATAAAATAATGATGTATTGATGCATGACTTTACTTGATCTGTATTGTTATCTAAATGCAATTAATGCTAAGTGGTTACGCAAAGATCATAACAGTCTCTATTAAAGTTATTGAATACTTAGGTAATTCCGAGCAATTACTGATCTAAGGGTAATCTAAAGCGTGCATAAGTAGCTAATTGATATTTTTAGGGTCCACAAAAGCCATTTGTAGACCTTCGTGTTGGTCTAGAGTCTAATTAGAGGAAGTTAAAGCATTAGGCCACAGTGGCATAGAGATCTGTGCGAAGGCAGATCTAGGTTGCTAAAAGGACATCACATTGATCTCTGGGTATGGAAACTTGGTTCCAACATCCCCCCATACTGCTTCAGGTGAGACTTTCATCTGCCCACTATAGATTGATGCCGAAAGGGCCAATAGTTAAGGTATTTGTTTGGTGCTGCTAACTCCGAACCTAGGTCAGGACCCCCTAAGCCAACAATGTCTAAGTTACTAAAATCGAACCCCATAATGTGAATGTAAAGATCAAGCCAATTTAACTCAGAAGGAGATGCAAGTGTTCAAGAAAAACAATAGAGAGGACCAACTTAAGATTTTTTCACAACAGTTATCATGTTAAGAATTTATATGTATTATATTTGATTACCTTTATTGAAGTTAGCTAAGGAAAGGAAAGGAATATCTATGTATGGAATAGAACGATCTATTTTACAGAACTACTTTTACAAAGGTCTTCCCGCTCTCAAGAGATGGTCCGAAGTCTGCAAATAGTCCCCTACAAAATTCACCCATAAAAGACGAGCTTTACCCTTAGGCATAGAAATCTAAAGTTATGTCCAACAAAAGATTCCCATACATTACGTCAACAAAGGGAATTTCAATAATAAAGTGAGTGCAACAAAATAGATATTATGCCCTTAAATGCTACATGGTGGTTCCTAGAGTCTCAACTGATTTATTTATTTTCCAAGACTTCTTTTTTGCAAACTATTTACACTAATTTCTTTTTAGAAGGGAATGGTAAATTATACACCACCTTTATAGTAGTTTTCCTCTAACATGGGCCTTTTCCAAAATGTTAGTGCATATTATTTTCTTTTATGCAATATCTGTATTGGCTCCTGTAGTGGTTAATTTGTACTTTATTTATTATGAAATTTTTATTTCACATTGCTATACTTTTCTTACAATATTCTGACTATTTTTGAGAATATTTTTCATGTCAGTTTTTGCAGTTCATATTAATGGTAAGTAATGCTTGTAACTAATAATGCTTAGATAGTTTTCTATTGTTTACCATTAATAGGTTATATAGGGAAGGTATCATTGTGATTCTTCTAGATTTTAATACTTGGTTCATTTCTTATGATCTTCTGATTATTAGACAACCATATTAGACTTTTGGAATTATAGGAAATACATTTCTTCTATTTGAATTTATTATTGTCAACAAAATTTCCGTAGTAAAGAAAGTTTAATGAGGATTCTATTTTAAAAAGTATTTTTTTTGTTACAGTGTGTCCTTTTCACATGTAAAGTATAATCCTTGGCTAAAGAGCGAAATGCTAGTTAGGCCAAGTAGTTATGAAGATGTCAAGTTGAAATTTGTTGGGGTCATAGTGAGCCATTCGATTCCTCATGTAATGATATGAGAATCTGGGCAACACCTTTGTTGGTTAATTTGAACTGTAATTTGTAATTCAGTGAAATATGCAAACATATATTTAAAGACTAATATAGATATTTTGAATAATAAATAGCATTTGGATAACCTCTTCATAATAGTACTTACATTGAAAAATTAATCTTGTTTGTGATTGGGACAACATGAGTTATATTATTTTAGGGTCACATCTTAGATTTCACATGTTTCAGTGTTTTATGGAAAAAAAGATAAATCAATTTCTGAAACAAACCAACTAAAACAAGAGATTTTTTAGGTTCACATATTACATTTCACATGATTTAGTGTTTTAAGGAAAAAAGATAAATCAAATTCTGAAACAAACCAACTAAAACAAGAGATAAAATCATTTTAATCCATCTTGCTTGCAATTTGCAAATGCGAAGGAAACATAACACACTGCAGTGCACAAATTGACACTAAACCTGGATTGTCAGGCTCAATCTCTACTTCATAGATAAAATTTCTCTATTAAAAACTTGAAGGTAAGAATAACTCTATACTCTATGGATAAAATTTTGGATTCTCAACTTGAAGGTGAGTATAAGCCTGTATTTGAAAGAAAAAATTATGGTTGCAAAATGAAAAATTTGTGCATAATTTAAATGGAAGGTTTAAAGGTATAGTGTAATCCCCACATTCTCTTCATTTTTATGGATCTGAAATTCATTAGATTCAATGTTTTAAATATTGTTTTCTTTCTTATAATTTACGCATAATTTCCCAATTCCAATAAAAAATCATGAAAGATGGAGATGGAGGTTGCTAGGGAAAGATTTTATGTTGTGTTTTAAATCACAAAAATATAACATTTTCACATTAATGTTGTTAACATTTTTAGGCCCCTTGACCAATTTAAACTTTAAATATGGACATAATTGTGTCAATGCATTAGGAATTCAAATCACTAAAATTTTGAAATAACACAAAATAAAATATTTATAACCTCAACAACATTCAATTATTTAAACCATGGAATATTACATTTCTCCATGTACATGGAATATATCACATTTTTCCATATACTTGTCACCCATACAAGAGAACCCAATCATTGCAGGTTTGGGGAAAATAGTACATTAATGGGTTATTATTTAGTGAAAGAACCATGCCATGAGAGCCCCCAAAAAAATGACAACAAACAAGCATTCCCATAATGGGTACCTATCTTGTTGTTGATCAATGACTTATGGTGTAACAATTGATGATCCTATGTCATCATTGATAGCTCCACAGAGTAGATGAGTAGTCGTTCTTTGTATATATGCATGGTAATTGATGTTAAAATATTGAAATTGATAATTCCAGATTTTGGCTTCTCTGTAAAGGGGTTTCAGATTTTCCTTTCGACTTGATAAGTTGCTTTCATCTAGTTGTAGATTAACTATGAATTTGTGAATATGGTAATATCATTGACACCAAACCTTTTCGCCTATTTCAGCCCTTCGACAAGGGAATTATAGTATGCCTTGTTATTTTTAGTCCTTCCATTCACTTCCTTGTTTCTATGCAATGCATGCTTTGTTGCACTATTATGAAGGACAAATTAAATAATTTCTTGTCCTGGATTAGGATAACAGGAGACTTGAATGCACACGGTCCACTTTTGCACCATTCTTTATGCTTACAAGTGTTGGAAAATAAGATACCAATAAAATAATATGAGAAAGTAGGAATTTAAATTTTAAAATGAAAGAACCTGTAGTGCCAATGCTAAGTGAGGATACAATGCATTTAACCATATTCCCTAGAAAAAACCAAGAAATTCATATTTCCAAAAAAGTCCTGGGAAGATTATGAAAGCATAACTCCTTTAGCAATTCACAAAGGAAAGTTCTCCAAATATTCATAAGCAAAAAGTCAAAACGCTCTCAAATGGTAAACCTATAAAAATTTTCATTAATGGTATTATGTGTAACAAATGTGATTGATGGCATATCGAGACTAAATTTATATATATTAGATCTATCAAGAATCCAGATGAATCAAGCCGTTAGAATTCATTTCTATTTTTTCAAGGGTACTGGACGATTGCATGAAAGTTGTGAGTTTCCCACAATTAGAAGTATCAAGAAAATAATATGTTTTATTCTTGGGAAAATCCTCTATTTTACATTTTGATTCCTATCTACATCATTTCAAATATCCTCATATATGCTTATCGAATAATATTTTGAATAGCAATTACAAAAGTAACAAGGATCCATCTACATATTTCAAGCATGAAGACAAGCATATTGATATACTTTACAACTAAGAAGACCACTTTTCAAATACAAGGCTAAAGTTAATCCTAGAAAGTTTAATATAACTACATCTAGGACATTAGAGTTTCCTGAGTACATTTAAAGTATGGATGTCACCAAAACCACAGAAAATACTAAGGATAAATTTATGATTATTTGACAGCATGCCAATATTGATCATTCCATTAGTCACTGGTTATTCCCAAGACACATTGTATTATTATAATTTGATGTAAATTTTAGCGATAAAGATAAGTTCCTAGCAATAAATCCTACAAAAGAATATTAAACAAAGATAACATGCACAAAACTCCAACTATGTCAACCAACATCAAAAGTTAATGTATAATGGTCATCATATCCAGTCAAAAGGAACGAGGACAACAATGATATGGGCCATATTCGAAACCAAGTCTTTCAATGTTTAAATTCACTAGAAGGATAGTTTGAAAGCTATATTTATACTACAAGATCAGTATTCTACAAAGTTATAAAGAGCTTGAGACGTACAAGTATGCTACCTATGACTCCTACATTTTGCTATAGACTTCAACACCTACAAGCATGCTATAGAATTAATCTTCAGAGTAAGCTAAGCCTACGAAATAATGGGGTGATTTGACCACCCCCCCCCCCCGGCCCCCCCCCCAGCTACAGAGTTGCACAAACTCCTATATTCTTAATAGAAATTAATGACAGTTGTGAACCTAAACCCTTACAAAACACCCATTGCCCAATATGGGCATGATTCCTATTGTCACATGATGAACATGACAATTTAGACAATCCAATTGGCACTTGAAATAATTTTGATATGCCTGGACTTAATTTCAATGTGCTTGTTATTGAAACTGTTCCAAAAATTTTGATTATGCTTTTAAAGATGATTAACTTGATAGGTTTCAGAGTTTCTTATCTCATAACCGCTGCTTTTTGTATCCTAATTTTTTATTATAAAGTAGCATATCCATATTTATAATAGTTGAAGAAAACATTTTGTTCCAAAAAACAAATAATATGAAAGTGGAAAATTGAACCAATGGAACAAAATAATAAAATATGCATAATTTTTAAGATTACATGGAGAAGAAAAGAGAAAAACATACAATAAGATTACTAGTCATTGAAACGCTTCACTAAGGCTAGCATAATAACACAAGAAAATCACTAACAAATGCATACAAATTCAATGGATTCTGTTGCATAACTATACCAAACTATTGTTAAAGGATCAACAAGATGTATTACAATGCATGCTTTCTAGTACAAACCAAACAAATTCTAAACAAGATTTCTACTAAACTGGATTCTACACAATTGGTTATTCTCCTAGGTAATGCAGAATAATGTATGGCACTAGAAAACTCCACAAATCCTACAGATTCGGGAAATTTTTCTCCATAATTGTAGGAAGAACTTCCATTTAAGGATTAACAAGAACAATTACTATACATGCGTGCTATTAACATATTCTAGAATGGATTTCTTCTAATATTGGTCCTTGTACCACGTAATGCAGAATAATGTAATCCGTCTACTGATAGTTATAACAAACAGATAAGAAAATTTACTCAAGAAGAGATACACTTAGAAGCTTCCCAATGATTAAATATATTAATTCATTTATTCCCAACTTCTAGCTTACGAATGGTGATTTAAAAGCAAAAGGTAGTTTACGAATGCATTCCTATTCCTATCTTTAGAATTGGTGTGATGCTCTGATGTGAATTTTCGGGTCGCAAGGGAGCACTATGGTGTCAGGTCGCATGGAAGAATAAATAAGAGAAAGGTGTGTGAATTTTGTGGGATGGAGTAGTTTTAATGGGAACTCTGTTTGAATTAGGAGTAGTTAATGTAGGGTGGTGGAGGGTCTGGGTAAGGGAGGAGGAGGAGGGTGGTTTATGGGACGAGAGGAGTAGGGGCGAGGTATTAGATGATGGTCGACGTTGGAAATGGAAAGGGGACGGGCGACGTTGGAAATGGAAAAGATGAAGAACGGGAGCCAGAGAGGGTCACATCACCTGGTTTTTTCAGGTGTAGCTTATTAATTAAATAAATCATTAAATAAATAATACTATTAATTAATAATAATAATTATTATTATTATAGGCCTTTACAGTATATCAACTACATTTATTAATGTAATTGCCTTAGTAAATATTTTGTTTATGATAGATGCTATCAACATATGATTTTGAGAGGAAATATTATTATTTCTAATAAACTCGTTGAATTTTCCATATTTTGTGAATTAGTTCTCGTTGAATTTTCCCTCCAATCGTGTTCTATTTTTATTTCTTCCCAGGCACTATTCTGATGTACTATGTACAAATATTTTATATTATTCTGAATTATTTTCTTGAGCTTGCCTGAAGATCAAAATATAAAGAAATTCATTTGATAATTTAGGTGAAGTGGAGGTTTCAGTAGTAAAACTGTATTAAACAACAGTCTTGTTACAGAAATAGCATCGACACAATAAGATGCAGGTCAAATTTTAAACCAAATAAAACACTTTTCTATATCATTTGAGATCAACGTATACAAATGGTTTTCAATATTTTCTTTTGCATCGAGCTTCTGGAATGCAATCAATCAAATCACGAAGCTTTCGAGAGATACTAACCCAATAATCGAGAAACCAGGACTTGATTATTGTAAGTTTCCGACTTGAATAACATAATGGCGGGAGCCCATCTAGGTTTTCCAGTAACGATAGGTTCAGAAAACTATAATTCCTATATACCATTTTCATATAACATTTTTTAAATTAATAAATTTAGTTAAAAAGATAGAAATAACATCATGAATATAAAATTGACAAAATGACATCATGAATATAAAATTTGAATGAGCTTCACGCCATAAAACTTGATTGCCGACACACTCTTCATCAAGCCTCTATTGATATTTTCAGTTTTAATAAATTGGGCAAAAATCTCATGTAGGTAACAACAATAGGATTTGTTGCTATATTAGCTCTATTTTGTTGGGAAGGAGTTAATGCATCCTATATTTGTTGTGAGAGGATTTATGAGTTAGTTTTATTCTCTTCTACAAATATATGGTTGTATAGGATATTTGGTATGAGGTAGAGAGTGTGTGAGGAAATAAATTATTGTAATCTCCTATTTTAATAATAAGATTGCCGATGCCTTTATTTGGTGGATGTAGCCGAGATTGGTTGGGTGAACCACATTAAATCACCGTGTCATTTGTGTATGATTTTTATACTGTATTTGTCTTTTGATTTCTGCTGCGCACTGTTTTGCTCTAACCATTGGTATCAGAGCATGTTGAGGAGTGAGTGCATGTGTGCGATAGAGCTATAGGTGGAGTTTTTCTGAGATTCGGTGATTGGCGTGGTTTCAGGCGAAACAGTCCCGCCAATAATATACAGTGAACGGGTTGGCGTAGTTAATTTCTGATTAGGCGCGCCAATTGGCGCGGATCCGAGCTTATTAGTCGCGCCAGGGAGCCAATATCCCAATTGGCATGGATCCGATGGGAATAGTCACGCCAATTTTGGTACTTAGAGCAATTTTGCTTCTGGCGCGATTTGTCTGCTGTTCAGGTAGCGCGTAGTCCCTTTCGGTGCGCCAACCAAGGAAAGTGTTTGTAAAACTGCAACTTTTTCGTTATTTATTTTTATTTATAATCTGCAGTTTTGTACAGTAGAGAAATTTTTTGATAAAGTAAAGGCAGTACAGTAGAAGGCGAAGGCGTTTTTGTTGTTAGATATTAATTTGATTGATTAACAATTGGAATTGGAGATTGTTTTTTGGTTGATACAATATGGCAAAAACTCAGAGTGCTCGTTTTGAGATCGAGAAGTTCAATGCAAAAACAACTTTGAGATCTGGAAGGTGAAGATGTACGATCTGCTTGTGCAGCAAGGCGTGGCAAAGGCATTGATGGGTAAAACCAAACAGCCTTACAACATAATAGATGATGAGTGGGACAAGATGGATGAAAGAGCAGTGAGTGCTATTCGGTTGTGTTTGGCAGATGATGTTTTTTTTAATATCGTGTCAAAGAAAATAACTGCTGGTTTGTGGACGAAGCTTGAGAAGCTGTACATGACAAAATCCTTAACCAATAGGATTCTCCTGAAGTGACAGTTGTATAGTTTGCGAATGAAGGAAGGTACATCGATTTATGATCATTTGAATGATTTTAATACTCTCCTGGTGCAATTAGAAAGTATAGAAGTAAAATTTCAATCATAAGATAAAGCTATTACTTTATTGTGCTCGTTGCCCGAGTCATTGGATCATATTGTTACTTCTATAAGTCTTAGTTCATCAGAAACCCTTGAGTTTGATGATGTAGTTGCATCTTTATTATCTGAAGCAACAAGGAGAAGGTCGAATTTAGAAACCTCTACATCAGAAGCAATGATGGTCAGAGGTCGTTCTAAAGAAATACGCTTCAATAGGCAGAGCAACTCACATTCAAAGTCGAAAGGGAAGAAGAGTAAGGTAAAGTGTTGGTTTTGTGGCAAATCGGACATTTGAAGAAGGACTACTGGAAGCAACAACAAACTTCTAAAGAAGATTCTTCGACAGAGAAGAAAGAAGCAAACACGAAAGATACAGGTTCAACATCTAGTTCAGGTATGAGTGATGAAGTATTAGCAGTTAATTTGTCAAATCATGATCAGCATTGGCTGTTAGATTTTGGTGCATCAAACCACATGTGCATTCATAGAGAATGGTTTAAGACGTATAAATAAATTAATGATGGAGTCGTGTACATGGGTAATGATGTCACATGTAATATTGTGGGAATAGGAAGCATTCAGCTACAAATGTTTGATGGGACAGCTATGATTTTAACTGATGTAAGACATGTACTAGAATTAAGGAAAAATCTAATTTCACTAGGAGCACTTGATACAAATGGATATAAAACTGTAATTCAAGGTGGAGTAACGAAAATTTACAAAGGTATTTTACTAGTAATGAAAGCTAAGAAGGTAGGAAATCTATTTCAGTTAGAAGGAAGAACAGGGTCAGATCATGTGTCTACGGTGTCTGAACATAAAAGTAGTTCTATTCGCTTATGGCGTCAAAGGTTGGGCCATATGAGTGAAAGAGGGTCAAAGATTTTGGCTGATCGAAAGTTACTTCCTAATCTAAAGTCTGGAAAGTTAGATTTCTGTAAACATTGTCTGTTTGGGAAACATAGTAAGCAAAAGTTTAAAACAGGCAAACATACTAGTAAGGGAATCCTTAATTATATCCATTCAGATGTTTGGGGTCCATCCCCTACAACCTCATATGGTGGCTCGCCATATTTTGTATCGTTTATTGATGATTTTTCTAGGAAAGTGTGGGTCTACATGTTGAAAAGGAAGTCTGATGTTTTTACAATTTTCAAACAGTTTAGAGCATTGGTAGAAAACATCATTGGTAGAACTATAAAATGTTTAAGAACTGACAATGGTGGTGAGTTTACTTCCAAGGAGTTTGAAAATTATTGCAAGGATGCAGGGACCGAGAGACATAAGACCACTGTTTATACTCCTCAGCAAAATGGAGTTTCTGAACGCATGAATAGGACTCTTTTAGAGAGAGCAAGGAGTATGCTGAGTAACACTGGTTTGCAGAAGGAATTGTGGACAGAAGCGGTGGCTACAACTTGTTATGTGATAAATCGATCATCATCAACGGCAATAGGATGCAATATTTCTCAAGAGGTATGGAAAGGTCACCCTTGTGATTGTTCTAAACTCAAAGTGTTTGGTTGTGATGGATATGCTCTAGTGCCTAAACATCAGCGAACTAAATTAGATCCAAAGTCAAAAAGGTATATCTTTGTTGGATATGGTGATGGAACAAAGGGATATATATTGTGGGATCCTACTACCCACAAGATCATCATCAACAGAGATGTAAAGTTTAATGAATCCTCTCTTGTACAGTTAGATGTAGATAATAAATTGAAATAGGATGATGTATCTGACTTTCAGCAGATTCAGTTTGAAACCACTTCTAATGATAGCCTAGATGAACATAGTTCAGATGTGAGTTCAAAATTTAAACATTTCTGATTTCCATCCACAAAAGCATCAGATTTTTTATAATGCCAAACGACAAGATGTTTTCTCATTTGCAATGTTTTGTTCAGTTGTAACCTGTGAAAAGAAGAACCTTAAAAACCTTCATCCACGAAGGTTGAAACCCTCGGACCAGATGAAACAGATGCTTCGAACCTTATCATGTAATCCAACCTGATCATCTTCAATATTTTAAACATTATACCATATAGATATATTTATTTACACTGTGAGATTCCATTAAATTATACGCCCTCCGATATTCCAAAGAGAAACAAAGTCCACTAGCCGAGCCGCAAAAGAATCAAGTTCTAGTTAACGAAATGGCTTGTCCAATTGATTACAAACAACATAATTCATTTCACCATTAATATATGTACTGAAACATGTGGCGCCATTGGTTTCTTAAATAGGTTGAGGCAATATCTTTGTGAGAGAGGCTACCGCACCCCATTAAAAGTTGTTCACACATTTACTAGCACTCATAGTCTTGTTATTGCTTAGTTTTTTAGGATATCCATAGGTGGTTTACTTGTTGCAGAATCAAATCTTCATAGGAATAAACAATGTAAATTGTTATAATCCTTACCAATTCCATAGGGATTTGGTTGGTTCGAATTGTAAGCTTGACCTACGAACTTTTTACAATTTCAATGTTCCAAAAATGAAATCCTAAACGGGTCGACTTCGTAGATTATCGGAATGCTTTCACTAGTTTCTCACGTGCGTACTGCTTTAATTAAATCAATAAATATAAATCCAATAGGCATCAATTAATGATTAATTAATAGTGTATTTCATTAAATATTATAATAATTAATAAAATAATCACTTTATTTTAAATTACTATTTTTTTATTCAGCTTTATAGGCATATTTTTATTTTTTTATTTTTAATTTATAGTATAATGATAATAATATTTAAAATAAAATTATAATTTATTTATTTTTTATGAATTTTTTAATGTTGCAAATATGACATATATTATGAGATAACTATTTTGATACATATAGATGTTTAACATTTATTTAATTTATATAACTATGCTAGTAGAACAAATTCCTACCCAAAAACTAAAAAACAAATTTAATAATCTACCCTAATATTAATACCTTATGATCCTTATGGGTGTGATAATATGTGTAATGAAGTAATATCAATTTGAACTAAAGCTTTTTGCATTTTAGACCAACTTGACAAGGACGCTACCTGAAAGATAATTGTAGTTCACTCCTTCTAAAGAAATATATAACATGGAAGGTAAACTCAGTATCTAGTAACAAACATTCATAAAAACCGTTGTAATAGCTTTTAAGGTTTTTATTATTAAGTTGTAGTAATTTTTGAATACAATCTCTGGATGCCTTCCTGGTAATTCAATTATGGAGAATATCACTCGTAGAAAGAATTGTGAGATTACCTCGCACTATGCTGGAAATCTAACCTGATTCAACACTTAAATGAACAAACCCTAGTTGCCTCTCTGTTAGCCCAGTGTCACACTATCTAGGGACTGCATCAATCTTCTGAGGTTATCGATTTTCCTTTGATATACAGACTTCTGCTATCCTGGAATCACACCTCAGATTCTAGCTTCTGAAATCGAGCTCTCCAGCAAATTTATGGATTCCCTCTACGCTTTTTTGTTGCCTCTGTGTGGTCTTATTTTGCCTCATATCAACCTCTGTGGCTCCGCGTTGCCTCTATTGTATCTCTTTCTTCCTTCTCTGCTGAGTATTCTCCGACTAGGAAATATTTCCGTTCAGATAGGATACCTGCCCCTCACTGCAAAAATCTCACTTTGAATTTCTCTCTGGCGGCTACTCTGCTTCAGAAATTTGATCTTTTGAACTCTACTTGACGTGTTCTCTAAGTGCTCATCAAGCCTCCTCTTATAATCATCTCGTTGATCAATCAACAACCTAGATTATATTCTAATAAATGTCTAGGATCATATTGACTTGTTCTCTGCCTTATTTTAGAAGCTTCACCCACAGTTTATATTAATACCCATTAATTATTTTAATTTCCCAAGTTTAGACTTAGGGACCCATTAAAAATAATTAATTATCTTAGTAAAACTGTTTGCTGGTGGAATTTCCCAAAATAATTTCTGGGTATTGGAGAATGCATGTGTCTAAGCCCCTCCCTACAAATTTTGAGACTTAGAGCACATCTAATGCTACCAGAAATCAACACTCCCTCTTAGCAAGGAATGTGCTCTACCAATGCACCCTCATGGGGCATCACCCTATTTTGTAACATCTCCTTCTACGTTGTTGATGTCTAACATCCTGTCTACCAACTATTGTGCAAATGATGCATCTGTACCATTGTTGGCCTTGCCAATATCAACACTGCATCCATACTATAACTCCCTCTAAAATTTTGCATTTGTGCTGCTATTGACCCTGCCACTGCCAACACTACATGTGTACTGCATCCTTCTCCAACTGCTACTGCTACTGTATTAGAATGGAAAAGCATCCCAAATATGGAACTAACTGTGTTCAGTATGATGCATCTCATTGCTAGATTCTAAATGCTACTAGTCTCTACGCTGAATGTCTGAGGACTCTACATTGCTGCTGACTCTCCTCTATGCCAACTGCACTGCTGCCAACTCTGCTCTGCGATGCTCAGTCTCTGATGCTCCTAACCACTACAATTGTCACCTCGACACTCCTATACACCAATTAGCACTCCATCCTGCTATTATTGATCTCGACTCTCGTAACAAGGTATTGATCCAAGATTTGGACTCATTAAGGATCCTTCCCATCTGCAATAGCTCTGACGGTTTTTATTATTAAGAAGTAGTACATTCTAAATACAATCTCTCGATGCCTTCCTGAAAATCCAGTTACAGAGAATATAAATAACTCTTATCACTTATGGGGAATCCAAGCCCATAAGTGACTCTTGTGGTGCTCCCCCCTCCAAACCCTAAAGCCTATGGCTTGCAATACCTCCTAAGATACTAAAACATCAACACTCCCTCTTAGTGAGGGAGGTACTTCCAAGACTAGGACGTAACTCATCATCATCATCATCACTACTCACAACACTCACCCACTCTTAGCACTCACCAATGCAGTAGTCATTGTAGCATGAATTAAACCTCTCTCCAAAGTGTCACTCTCATTGGAAGCATCCTTCTTTGTCTTCTTCTCCTGTATCATTTTCTAATACCTCCATGATTCCTTCTTGGTAGATGTGAAAGCACCCTTGCTCCCAACTAATTGTGTGCTCTTTTTGGGCTGCAAAATCTCCCTCTGAATCTACAAGCTTCCACTAGAACTTGACTCCCTTTGAGCCTATGGAACCTGGACCTTCTTCTCTATAACTTGTACATATACCTCTGAATCCTGCACCGACACTTACTTCTCTGGAACCTGTACCTGCTCCACCTGCTTCTTCTTCCCATGATCCATAGGCTTACCCGTCAGCTTGTATAGACCATGCTCTCTAACTCCAAGCACAATACTTGCAGAGCTAGAGCCTCTATATGTGAATCCTGGTATAAACAATACATCCCAGACCCGCATCACCCATCTTGTCTCCATCCAACATGGCACAACTCCTGATCCTTGGATCTCCTTCTGACTCTTGTCGCCCAACACCATGTGCAACATCGAGTACCATTTAGCTAGAGTCTTGAAAACATCTAATGACCCTGTCATATTTTTTGAGGCACCACTATTCATGTACCACCCATCCTCTTCAATAATACCTTGCGAGAAATGAGAGATCATAGCAAACTCATCCCCCTCCAATCTCCTGGTGAGAGCATCTATCTCAACATAAGTGGAAACTTCAATGACTTACTTCCCTTTCTTCTTCTCGTCATCTCCATTCTTCTTCATCGAACATCTCGATGAAAAATGACCCCATCTCTCCATAGTTGAAACACTTGAATTTACCCAAGTCCTTCTTCTGCTTACCCTTCATTCGCATTACAAATTCCATGTCATCATCTGAAGCCCTCTTCTTTGGATGAAGATCCTCGTCTGACAACTCCTCCTGAATGAAGTCATCCTACAACCTATTCCACTATGGAAACCTCTCTCTAGCAAAAATCTCTTTGATGAAGGAATTCCATTCCTTTGTGAACCCTTTCAAAGCCATCCTGACCATATAAGATTCAAAAATAGTCACACTGATGATAGAAGAATCATCTTTGACCTTAGACAATCTCGCCAGATACGAAGTCACTCCTTCACCATGTACCATCTTGGGGGACTTCAACTTATCCTCTAATACTAGTACCCGACTCTCGTTCTTAATCTAGAACAAATTCTGAAGAGCCATCCACATCTCATGTGTAGTGTTATTCCTGGAGACTTCCAACTCCTTTGGGTTAGTTGGCTTTTTGATGACTTTTTCAGCAAACTCCTAGATCTTGTTGACCTGTAGGACCAACTTGATACTTTGATTCCATGGACTATAGTTGGACAACCCCTTCAACCTATCTTCGTACTGGAGACCAACTTGCAATTTTGACATTGTCACTTACTGTTAAATTTAGGATCACATGTTATTTGTTGAAGAAAAAAACTCCAATATCTCCTTAGCCCAATTATTAACTCATTAGAAATCATGTGAAACATTATCATTATGAAAATAACTAAGAGAAGAACATATATAATAAATAACGAAGACAATCTAAGATAAGAGGACACAACAAATTGGCTCAAACCAGGGAAAAACCACAAGACGGGGAAAACCATTGATCAATCTTCTTATTATTATTAATCATCAAATGTTCAGCAGACAGAGAGAAGGAGAGTAAAATAAATTTTAAGGATGACTTGGCAAGATGATGACTACAACCACTAACTATATGTCAAATATACTACCCAGACAAGTTTGTGATTCTGTCTCCAAATAATAGCAGACAAGTTCCTCCCTAACCAGTAGACAATATAATTCAAAGTAGCAACTCAACAGATTCCAAAAGAGCTCAAACTTGATTCACTTAAAGTGGCTTCCTTTACTGATCATGAAGAGGCAAAGACAATCCCATAATTTGAGCTGTGAAGCCTAGTCAAACAGTTGACAAGTTTTGTGGTCGAAAATTTGCAGTTAGGGCTTGAAGATATATTGCCTAAATATCCCAAATTTAGAGACTCATGATGTGGTCCTTCCTTCAGGAAAATATGACCTTATTTGACTAAGGTTTTGAGCTACAAAAACCCTCATCAGGGTTCCATATCTATTGTACTTGGGGTTAGGATATACGACATGTTTTGCTTCATAGCACAACCCTTCATCTCCTTTTTCCAAGACTCACACATCCTGTGGCATTCTTGAAATGATTACAAGGATATTCATACTTCACCAATTGAGAAAGCTCACCAATGTTCACTGCCCTGACCTGTGGCTGCCATTCAGCTTCAACATTGAACCTATGGAAAGGAAAACACACCAAAAGCATACCCAGTACATGTCCTCCTAGCCTCTTCAACTGTGGTTATCTCACAGATATATTATAGCCCTTTTCATTGAGTCAAATGAGGTTGAAAGGAACCTCCTTATAAATAATTCAATGGTGTTGAAGAGATGTGACTATTGGACTAGGTGAGCTGACATATAGCAGAGGCTGACCTTGATAATTTTATATGGGAGAAACAAAATCAAAATCACACTTCCGCTTAACCAAATTCAATGATATTTAGGTCGATTTTGGTCCTCTCGAAAATAAGAATTCAACAGAATCTTTATCTCGATCTACTGAATTGTGAAAAGTGAAATTTAGCCCTAGCTTCTAATTTTAACACTTCCTCTGAACTAGGGAGTTTTTCACCTACCAATCCATATTTCATAATCATACCATCCTATCATCATGCACCATCTTTGTCATCATTGTTTCACTCTGCTCTTCTCTACTGAACCATGAAGTAATAATAAAAATGAAGTGATCGAGATAGAGTCACAAGAACTTACCACTCTCCCCTAATAAAAGTGAGTCGTTGATCTTAGACCAAGTTGTTGAACACCATGTATCCTAGTCATAAGGAGTATGGTAGTACACGATGTGTCCATTGGTAGTGCTATGCTCCCTAACCAATTTTTCCAGCTCATTGGCCAAATGAGAGGTACTTCCCATGTGTCCCAGACTACATGTGTAGGATGATGTAAGAACATCAACAAGGAAAGAAGATATCACATCCTACTCACAATCACTTGTAGGGAAAGGAGAAACCAAATCATACAAACACATGTCATAGTCATACATAGGGAAAGGATGAACAAGCTCCTACAGGCATGCAAAACACTAAGAGTAGGGAAAGGATGAACCATGTCCTACACACATGCAATTCAACAATAGTAGGAAGGATCCTACAGGTGGGGAAAAAATGAGCCACATCCCATCGACATGTGAACCACAGATCGTAGGGAATAAGCGTCCTACATACGAGGAAAGGATGAGCCATGTGCCACCAACATGTCAACAAATATCTATAATCATCTCTAATTGGGGTATCCGCAGGAAAAGGTGAACCACTCATCCTACTCACATGCCATAGGAGAAGGTGAAGCACTCGTCCTATGCATATGTCATCAATAGTAGAGCAAGGTGAACCACTCACCCTACATACATGTGCTTGAAATCGTAGGGAAGCTGAACCACTCACTTTATGGCCACTTATAGCTCAATAAGTACCACAAGCCCTCAGACGTTCCCAGAGCTTAGTTTTTCAATCTAGACCAAGGATCCCTTCATATAGGGAATACTGCTAGAATTCTTTCCGCAAATCAAGACTAGATCATTGGGAGGCTCATAGCTCCATATAGCATCATATAGATGTATATATAGTAGGAAGCACATAGAAATCCTCTGCTTCTTGTATATCTTGATGAAGAAAATATTTGACTGATTTTATTCCTTCTTACACATGGATACCACAGCCTAAACTTGTCTTTTCAGAGTGCAAAGCATCTATCTGGTAGCATGCTCATCATTAGATCCATACTCTTTGTAGATAATTTATTAATACACTCAATAAAGCCATGATTTTGGCGGTGCTCTTTGTCATACTGTGGGGAAGGTCCAACAGAAAACTTTTCAATATGTAATAATTAGTCTCTTTTTAATCTTCTTCAAAGTTTGAAGGAAAGTTCAAAAACACGCTTCAGCCTTAGATATAAACATCAGTAATCAATGAGAGGATCCTATCATGGTCCTATCTTCTTGACGTAAGAAATTATGGAGACTTCAAACCTTTCTTCCAACAGTTGGGCTTATGCCTTTTCTTCATACTGCATTTCAAATTCTCAGCAGAGTACAATAGGCAATAGGCAGTCATAAATTGTAGCAAGATATATACCAAAATAGCAAGATCCATGAATTTTTAATGCTTTGGAAGTAGAGCATAGGAATTTGACCTTTCTAAAAATCAACTCCTTCTCAATGAGAGGATTATTATCTGATAATGGTTGCACTCGAGGTCATGAATTCTTTTAAATATCGAGCTATCTACAATCTCCTAGCATTCATGTCAGTATTCTTAGGTTTATGAGCCACAATCATATGAACCTTAGGAGATATAAAATATCGCCAGAGATAAAATATTAGAGACATCCAGGGATACTATAGATCCCTGTTAAGCCTTCGTCAATATTCCCCTCTTCTTTAATATGTGATTTTATCATACCGCAATTGTATTAGAAAGCTTCCTGATTGGAAAAATTATCATCATGATCCTTCTTTAACCAAGGTGAATAAATCCTTTCATGATATCATCCAAACAATCACCTACTTCATGATCTCTACCAATCCATTTTATGGAAGTCCCTTTTATTCATGCCACACAAAATCTAGGCTTTCCAGGGATCCAATCACTCTTCCTTATGATTATAGGGGTTGCACAAAGGGGTTGGTTGTCTCTTAACTGAAAAGAAAAGAGACTTTCAAGTTTTCTCATTTTGAGACCTTTATTACCAAATTTTAATGGCTTCGGGACCTATTGAAGTAAATTGCTTCAAATCTGATTATGTCGGGGTTTCTTATGTAATCCTGATTTAGATTCCTGGTCCTTTCTAGCACTATTCCTAACATCATCTACCATACTCTAGAATCTAGATAGTTTAGAGAGAATCCAATAAGTCCCAAGGATCAAATGTTCCACAAGCATAATTTTAAATTCCACCAATATGATTGATGCCCAACTGCGGATAGTATGATATGTTGGTAGACTATTGTGTTGCAACAAACCCTAGCATAAACATGCTTTGCTTCACAGTACCAATTTTTCAAGTACCCTCTATTCAACCTCAATTCTAACATATGTCAAAATCAATAGGTCAATAATTGCAATGAGACACTATTGTATTCAATGTTGTCAATGAGACCCTTTAATGCTACACTTCTTGAAATAATTATCATGCTACTTCCAAATGTTCAAATGATGAATCCCTAGACACTGCTTCAAGATTATGAAACTTATTTAAATCCTCTGAACACTCTACTTGACTAGCTTTTAAGGTTTCTGCATATCTAAGGCAACTTTATGTTGCTATCAAAGCAATATATTGTAACAAACCAGAACCTCAAATCATGGTTATATTAGTTTCGATGGCTTTCAATCTTAAGAAAACCTATCACTACATAGTATAAATGGCAGTAAGAAAGGAAGTCGTCATAATTCAGAGCTTCAACGGAATCATCACAATTCAATCTCATGAACCTTAGTTCTTCGTTTATCCCTGCAACTGTGGCATTAAGCGCACTCATTCCTTCAACTAAATAAATTCTATGCATATTCTGTCTCAAATCCCTCTACCATATAAGGACCTTAGACTCTCAAAGAACAAGAGAACTGATATCATTGTGACATTAATAATTCTAGAAATTTCTCCCAAAACTTGATTTGAATGCAGTCAATGTGTACATCAAATAAGACATAGAGGACATTCAAAACTAATAAATCTATTTGGAATTACTTTTATGGATTGAGTGTAACAAATAAGATAAAGTCAAATTTGATAGCAACTCTTAATTGATGATTAGGCATCCCAATCACTAACTGCATCCTTTCTTTATGCATTTTGCCCCAACAATTCTGCAAACTTAGGGTCCATTGATACCTTTTTATATCAAAATCCGTGATCGATATGTAAAAAGTGAAAGAGTTTATTGTATATAAGTATGTTTTTAAGATAAAATTCTCTCTATTTCCGAAAATTCAGCTCCATCTCTTCACAATATTCTCTGCAAAAAGATGTCAAAATGAGGACTTTGCACAATTTGAAAAATAGGCTATGAAGACATGCACTTATCTCACATTTGATGATACTTGTTTAAAAAGTGAGATATGTTTTTCGAAATTGTCCTTTTAGGAACACAAACCTCCTTCCGTTTCTCCAAATGCATCTTGTATTGGCCATAATATTTTATGCAAAACTATGAATTAAACAGGAAATATCTGAAGAATGTACCATTTCTGCTTTGATTTCATCTTTTAACCTTAAATTTATTTTAATTGTTTTTCACTTTTACTTTGGATAAAATTCATTGTTGCTAGTGAAAGTGTTTTCATCTCTATTTAACCCTTACTATTTCCATGTTTACTTTTACTGCTCTGTTTTTTCATTTATTTTCACTTTGACATGAATCTGTATGCTTTGTAACTATCTTCCCCGCTGTTTGTCTTCATGCTAGCTGCTTTACTTGACTTGGTCTTTAATCTGATACTCTTTAACCCTGATACACTCTCACTATTCTTTATTTTGTCCTTTTACCTTTACTGTATATTTTAGGATTTTAATGTCTATTTCAACAATAAATCATTTAATTTCATGTTTTCTCTTCTTGTCTTTTAACTGTATGTTTTATTTTCCATCTCTATTTGAATAGATTGGATAACAATCTCAGAGTAAACAGGTCTTATGACTAGTATTAACACTGTTTATCCAAGGGTGTGGTCCTTTGATCGTCTGTAAAACAAAACAAACTATTAGGAAAATGTTGGGTTGATAGGGAGGGTCGTTAATGGCTTTATCGAGCTTTGTATGTCTCTGGAGTGAGTCCAAATCGATTTTTGGAGGTAAATCATATTTGAATTGGTTAGTAGAGGCTTTAGGTGGCGCAAAAGGGTTACACAGGGTTTTACTACACAAATAGGTGAAAACGAGCAACACTAGGAATTTTGTGTTTAAGCAGGTAAATGTTTGATTTGTTTGAATTTTTGGTGCAAAGTGAATAGTAGACGGTTTGTTGTGTAGCAGGCGGTGGTATGTAGTTTTCTTCACACCACTTATGAGCACTAGGTGGTTTTGGGGGGAGGCCACGCAATTCCACTCATCGGGTGCCACGTCACATTGGGGGCCCAAGGGAAAACCACTGATTTCGGGTAGGTAAAGTTCGGGTTTCGGGCCCATGCAAAATCAACGTAAATCGTTGGATTTGAAGGGGAAGACTGTGTGGCAATTGGTCGATAAAAATGCATGGATAGTAGTGGGGGGTTTGACGGATGTTTTAACACAGCTAGATTTAATTAAATGATGGATTAGGAGAGATTAATGCGTCTGGGGTGATTTTATTGGAGAGGGTTCAATTATTAATTAATCGTTGATCGATTAATTAACTTGTTTGTTGGTTTTAGGTATTATAAAGTTTATATTTCAAACTTTCGGGGACAAGATATTCTTTAAAGAGGATTTATTATAGCTATACATGGAAGGGTTTTTTTCCTTTGGGAATATATATATATATATAGTATATATATATGCATGTTAGAAATTAATATGAACGAAAGCGATAAATGTATTTAGCGCTAAGTACAATATACATTTATATTTCATTGGCTTTGTATAAACACATTATAACTTAAGCTTAGTGTTATTTTTGTGGGTTTTCTTAGGAAAAGGGGTTTACTTGGGGGTAATGGCTTTTCCTTAGGAAAAATGGTATTTTGCCTTAGGAAAAGGGATTCTTTTGGGAAAATGAGGGAGAGTGAAGGGTTGAATGTTTATGAAAGGTTTTGAGTACTTAAGATCCATAAGTCATTGGGTCAAGGGTCCGGTCACTCCAGAAGTCAAAGAAATGCTCTGAGCCCCTTTGACTTAAGATTTTTGGTACTTGAGACTTTGCTTATGGAAAATTAGTAAAATTAAGGGTGAAATGAATGGGGAAATTAATCAGTTGACTTTGTAAGCTTAATGCATGCCTAGTTTCATCCATACTTTAGAACTTTGATGATGAGGGTGATCAATATGCTTTTATCTAATAATCATCACAATTTTGCAACCTTTCTTCTACTTAGCCACCTACTCATCCTACCATTTTTACTTCTCTTTATTAGGGTGCACTTAAGCTGGCAAACCCTTATCAAAACATTTCCCTTTATTTTACAATATTAATCTAACTAAGTCTAACCTTATTACATCCAAGGGCTCAGATTAAAAAGTTGAGCTCATTTTATTCACTCTACCTAATCTACTTATCTGCCAAGATTAAAAAGTTTGGTCAGATTATCATTCTCTAGCTATAAGCATGAAATTGAAAACATGAAATAGTAGTTTAAACATTTTGATTATCATGGATTGTGGCAAAGATAACAAGCTACATACAACCATTTATTTTGTACAAAAATTAAAAAGTAGTGGCATTTTGACTTGCACACTTTCATGGTCTTTTCTTTTTTGGGGTTCATATTTTCATCTTTCTTGAACTTTTTTATTCTTTTTGTCCTTTGATTTTTCTTTTAGGGCACACCCTCTTTACAATTTTTAAAATTTTGAATATGGAAAACATCTGCAATAAAGAAAAGGTATGTACATATTACAGGTTTAATCTCCTCCATTCAAAAATTATGACTCATATTGGTATAGGAACCTAACAGTGGCTCCACTTGGGGATGGCATTTCCTTGCGAAATGTCAAGAACACCGTCAACTAGTATCTTGATCCATTGGGCCAATCCCACACATGTCTATGCTCTGTTGTAAAATCCTTCTGATTAAAACTTTTGAACTGAAAATACACCCTTTTCTGCAAACTGAAATCTAATCTAACATAAACTTGCTGCTCAAAACTGAATTTATTCAAACTGAAATCCTACCTACTTACTCTAATTAGCTTTCTGACTGCTAGTTAGGTAAAATGAAATAACTAATGCAACCACTCAAGCATTATATACCTTGATGGATTTTGCTACCTGGGCTTATTTGTGATTAAAACTGAGGTTCTAAAGCCAAACATGACCTTGTCAACCAAGGAGAAGATAAGGAAATACTTGCTTTCCTTTGTTGAATCTAGAAACTATACAAAAGGATCTTCCAAAAGATATACACTATTTTTGAACTGATTTAAGCAATTGCACACTTGTTTTGGATGGCTTCCATGCCTTGAAATTGAAATGTCACTTTTATCTTTAACACCCTGTAGACTTTTAGATGAGCTTTGCGATGATACTTCTACTGATTGAAATGTCTGTCTAGTGAAACTATTATCATCTTGATTTTGACTCTCATAGTCTGTTAATGGTGAAAAATTCTGGTTGCATTCATTATCTAACCTATCAACTATTGGATCATAAGGAACTTGAAAGGATTTTTGCAACTTATTGCATATAGGTTCAAATGGAACTTCATAGATTTCTATAAGATCCTCCTCATTTTCTTTAGAAATTTTAAACCAAATTTCCTTTAAAAATTGAAATGATTCAAAACAAAGAGGCAAAGAAGCTTCACTTATTTCCAAATTTTCTGCACTTTCTTCTTCGCATTCATAGCTAATATGGATAAAATGATCACTATTTCAAGCTGCGAAAACTGAATTTCCTTCTTCCCCAAACTAGCTTTTGATTTCTCTATAAGGTTAGTTTAGATTTGAAGAACATAATTATCATCATATTGATCATATTTGGGCAAATCATCAAGAGAAGTAATGTCACCAAACATACACATTAGATCATGAGATTTCTTCTCCACATATTGCTCTATGAATCTATCTTCTAATATATGGTAGTTGGAGTTGGTAGGAATTTGTTCATGAATATCAACCTTTTCCTTTTGTGAAATAAATGTGTCTTTTTGATTTTTATCAAAAAATTCATCTTTCATGGTGATCTTCTGCATCATTTCCTCTTTTTCATCAAAATGTCGAGGTTTTCCTCTTTTCCTGCTTTCAACTTTCTATTCTAATTTGCAAATTAACTTCTACATCTACTGCAATGTTCTGCATTTGTTCCAGTGTTGAGGGATTTCTTTCTCTTAACTGAAATTCTATCTCTGGATCAAATTCTCTTGGGTAATACAAAAGAGCTAAATGAGGGGGAGGTCTTATATTTGATGGCACTATTTAATAGGATTGATTAAATTTATCTGAAAATTGTTGTATTGTTTCATTTGGCTATCTTTTTAACTGATTACATTTTTCTATGATCACAAGAAGATTGACTTTGATTATCCATCTATAAAGGAAAATTTTGACAAACACCTGGAAATTTGAGATTCTTGCAATAGGTAAATTATTGAACCAACTCTTTACTCTACTTTGCAAAGAAAGAGCAAAAAGCCTGATAATAACAACATCTTCATCAATTTCAAATAAGTCTAGATAATTCTCAAAACCTTGAATATGTTTTTGAGCAATGATACCATTCTCTCCATCAAACCTAGGGAGATACTTGTAATAATTGTTAGGGAAATCATGGAGTGTAGGAGGTAAGATGAGTGGTTTATATCTATCAGGGACTTTATAAGGTATAGGAATATGTATAGGGATTGTATGATTAGTCTTGATTGTTTGATGCTCCTCAATTGGAAAATGATTTTCATAAGAGTTAGAAGAATGCTGCTCAAATGTGTAAGGAGACTTTATATCTACAAATTTTAAAGGGAAATAATAACAAATTAATCTAAAATCTTCTCTAAAATACAATATACATTGAAAAAATTTATCAATGAGAAAGAACATAATTTCTTGGATAATAATCTGAGTTAAAATCCTGATCTTTTCACATAGTTCTTTCAGGTTCATTCCTCTAGTGGAGTCTTGGTTGTGGACTTGATTTGGAGTCACTAGGTGGATGATTTTAACCTTTGTGTGTCTGATCACTGTCTAGCATCATAGATCAGATCTAAACCTGTAAAACAACTCTGAAGAGAATGTTAGTTTTCCCCAGTATGGTCGCCACTATGTTACAACTCAGAATTTTCTCAAGGTTAAAGAAAGCAATTTCCAAGGTAACCACAAACCCAATCTTTTAGAATTGAGTTATAGCTAACCTAAGTCCAGAGAGGGCTCTCTCTTTATAATTTAACTTTGTTTTGGGTGGGATTTTAGGTTAGTTCTTAGTGTTCATAAGGTTTTGATTTTGGTTGGGTGGTGGAATTCTGGGAACAGATTGACAGAACAAGACCTTGAAGCCATTGGGCTATGGAGTTAACCAAAGGATGGCTTAACTGGATCAGACTAATCACTAAAGGGAGAGTTCATAGGGTAGGCTAGCAAAGCAAAAGGCAAATCTTAAAGTTGAAATGGATGAGGTAGTCCTAACCAGGGTGAAAGGGTAATGAAGAATCCTTAGACCGAGATCAAGATGAAGAGCAGGAGGTGATCATGAGCAAAGGGAAAGTAAGAATCCTTTACTATATACCTAGGGGGGAAACTATGGAAGTAAGGGAGTAGTTAAGAATTCCCAGACTAAGATAGTTTAGTAGAAACCATTAAGAATGTAAAAAGTCAAGAGAGAGAGCATTCAAGCTAGTTCTGAAATATCATTCCTAGTTTAACATTCTAATTTTATAGAAACATATATGATTATTTATAAACATGAAGAGAAAAAATAATACCCATGAGATAGAGAATACTTATTTGATTTCCTCTTTAGACAAGAATCCTATGAAATGTCTTTACTTTATTACTTGATCTAGCAAGCCAATCCAGTTTCGATTATAATAGCTCCTTAACTTGAGAAGAAGATGTCTATAGAAATATATTTGAATCCACCCAAAATACTTCAAATGAAGAAGTATTTATACAAATTCTAAACTGAAATATCTTGAAGAAATATCAAGATTGGTTTTACAAATATCTCAAATTAATTTACACTAATAAAACTTAAATAAAGGACATTAAAAACTAATGAATCTATTTGGAACTACTTTATGGATTGAGGGTGAAAAAGAAGAGAAAGTCGAATTTGATAACAACTCTTAATTGATGATGAGGCATCCCAGTCACTAACTGCATCCTTTCTTTGTGCATTCTACACCAGTAATTCTGCAAAATTAGGGTCATTTGATACCTTTGTATATCTCAACTCATGATAGATATGTAAGAAGTGAAAGAGGTTATTGTATATATGTATGTTTTGGAGATAAACCTCTCTTATTTTCCCAAAATTGAGCTCCATATATTCAAAATATGCTCTTCAAAAAGATGTCAAATACAGGACTTTGCAGAGTCTGAAAAATAGGCTGTCAAGAAATGCACTTATCTCACTTTTGGTAATACCTGTTTAAAAAGTAAGATAGGTTTTTGTAGACCAGCCTATTAGGAACACAAAACTATGCCAATTTCTCCAAATGCATCTTTTATTGGGCACAATAGTTTCTACAAAACTATGACTTAAATAGGTAATTTCCGAAGAATGTACCATTTCTGCTTTGATTTCGTCTTTTAACCTTAAATTTCTTTTAATTGTTTTTCACTTTTACTTTCAATAAACTTCATTGTTGTGGGTGAAAGTGTTTTCATCTCTTGTTAACCCTTACTACCTCCATGTTTACTTTTACTGCTCTATTTTTTCATCTATCTTCACTTTGACATCAATCTGTATGCTTTGTAACTGTCTTCCCTGCTGTTTGTCTTCATGCTAGCTACTTTACTTGACTTGGTCTTCAATCTAATACTCTTTAAACCTGATACACTTTAACTATTCTTTACTATGTCCTTTTACCTTCACTGTATATTTTAGGTTTTTACTGTCTATTTCAATAGTAAATCATTTAATTTCATGTTTCCTCTTCTTGTCTTTTAACTGTATGTTTTATTTTCCATCTTTGTTTGAATAGATTTGATAACAATATTGGAGTAAATAGGTCTTATGACTAGTATTAAGACTATTTATCAAAAGGTGTGGTCTTTTGATCGCCTGTAAAACAAAACATATTGTTAGGAAAACGTTGGGTTGATAGGGAGGGTCATTAATGGCTTTAGTGAGTTTTATAGGTCTATGGAGTGAGTCCAAAGTGATTTCGGGAGGTAAACCATGTTTGAATTGGTTAGCAGAGGCTTCATGTGGCACAAAAGGGTTACGCAGGGTTTTACTGCACAAACAGGAAAGCAAAACTGGGGTTTTTGTGTTTAAATGGGTAAACGTTTGATTTGTTTGATTTTTTGGTGCAAAGTGAACAATAGACAGTTTTTCGTGTAGCGGGCGATGGTATGCAGTTTTCTTCCGATCGCTTATGAGTGCTGGGTGGTTTTGGTGGGAGGCTACTGGATTCCACTCATCGAGTGTCACGTTGCATTAGGGGCCCAAGGGAAAACAACCCATTTCAGGTAGGTAAAGTTCAGGGAGCCCAAAATCAATGTGGATTATTGGATTTGAAGGGGGATGTTCGGGTGGCGGTTAGTCGATAAAAATGCACGAATGGTAGTGGGGGGACCTGATGGATGTTTTAGTATGGAAAGATTTAATTAAATGATGGATTAAGGTGAGATTAATGTGTCGGGGGTGATTTTATTGGTGGAGGGTTCGATTATTAATTAATCATTGATCGATTAATTAACTCGTTTTTTGGTTTTGAGTATTATAAAGTTTATATTTCAAACTTTTAGGGACAAGATATTATTTAAAAAAGGATTTATTATAACTATACGAGGAAGGGATTTTTTCCATTGGGAATTAATAGATATATGAATGTTAGAAATTAATATGAACGAAAGTGGTAAATGGATTTAGCGCTAAGTACAATGTACATTTATATTTCATTGGCTTTATATAAACACATTATAACTTAGGCTTAGTGTTATTTTTGTGGGTTTTCTTAGGAAAAAGGGGTTTACTTGGGGGTAATGGCTTTTCCTTAGGAATAATGGTGTTTTACCTTAGGAAAAGGGATTTTTTTGGGAAAATGAGGGAGAGTGAAGGGGGTGAATGTTTATGAGGGGATTTGAGTACTTAAGATCCATAAGTCATTGGGCCGAGGGTTCAGTCCCTCCAGAAGTCAGGGAAATGCTTTGAGCCCCTTTGACATAAGATTTTGGGTACTGAAGACTTTGCTTATGAGAAATTCGTAAAATTAAGAGTGAAATGAATGGGGAAATTAATCAGTTGACTTTGTAAACTTAGTACATGCCCAATTTCATCCATACTTTAGAAATTTTATGATGAAGGTGATCAATATGATTTTATCTAATAATCATCAAAATTCTGCAACCTTTCTTCTACTTACCCACCTACTCATCCTACCATTTTTACTTGTCTTTATTAGGGTGCACTTAAGCTGGAAAACCCTTATCAAAACATTTCCTTTTCTTTTACAATAGTAATCTAACTAAGTCTAATCTTATTACATCCAAGGGCTTAGATTAAATAGTTGAGCTCCTTTTATTCACTCTACCTAATTTACTTATTTCCCAAGATTAAACAATTTAGTCAGATTTTCATTCTCTAGCTATAAGCATGAAATTGAAAACATGAAATGACCAAGTTTAAACATTTTGACTATCATGGATTGTGGAAAAGATAATCAGCTGCACACAATCATTTATTTTGTACAAAAAGTAAATAGTAGTGGCATTTTGACTTGCACACTTTCATGGTCTTTTCTTTCTTGGGGTTCATATTTTCATCTTTTTTGACCTTTTTTATTCCTTTTGTCAATTGATTTTTGTTTTAGGACATACCCTATTTACATTTTTTTATTTTTTGAATATGGAAAACATTTGCAAAAAAGCAAAGGTCTGTACATATTATAGGTTTAATGTTAGCCATTCAAAAATTATGACTCCTATTGGTATAGGAACCTAACAGATGCCACAGAGCTAAGCTTGTGTCTAGATCCTGAAGATATATTTTCCACATAACACTTTTGAAAACTTTGTCAAGTATGAAAATTCCAAAAGAAATTCCTCAGATAGTGTTGGCCTCATAAATTTAGATCAAAATTTAAACATCAAAACACTTGAGCGAAACATTGTCATGATAGAGGAATTCACAAGAACAAAACTAGTGTGCCCGTGATCATTAAAAAGTATATGAGTTTTGGAATAGATTGAATACGAATGCTAGCTCTCAAATGTGCAAATTAGTGTGTATGCCAAAAATTTGTGAGAAGTAGCAGTATTAGTATACATGCCTGTAATTTAGTGCGACATTATATATAGGCCAACTTACAGAAATCAAGTTGTCATTTCACAATAGGCTTCCCTAGATAAGGGGTTGAGCCATAGCACATAGACCATAGAAGTGTGTGTCCAGAAGTCTAAAATAGGCCATCGAGTAAGCCAGATTGTACCGAAGAAAAAAATAAACTTAAAACAATCATTAACACTTCGAACTATCCACTTCAAAATTGCATTGAAATTTCAGAACAAGTGAATATCTATGTCAACAAGGCTAATAAGATTGAATACTTGATAGAGTTTATTCACATGTAGTGTAGTCTTTCAAGGGGGTGAGAAACTCGATCTCCGGGATGATTACTTGGCCACATAGACTTGTCATAATTACATTCACTCCTGCTTGGGCTTCTCCTCAACTTGGATCTGATACCATGTTAAATTTAGGATCACATGTTCTTTGCTGAAGATAGAAGCTTCAATATCTCATTAGCCCAATTATTAATCCATTAGTTGAGAGATCCCTATAATTTCTTTATAGAAGATAACCTTTAAAAGGATGACAATTAAGCTTTCCAAAGTTCATATCTATCTTGTTCACAACTTCGATTGTGAACAAGACTGTAATCTTGTCATTAATTTATAGGTACTGTAATGTATCACCATTTGTACTAAGTAGTATTGATGTCATACATAATGTTGGACCATAAATAGTGGTGAGATTGAGGTGACATACATAGAACAGTACCACGTACATATAACTGTGAGGGAACCAAGAAAGATCACTGCTCAGGATTCTAATTTTATTTTACTCTTATGATAGCTTCAGATCTTTCAAACTTCTAGGAGGACCACTTCTTCTTGAGAGATGGCTTCAAAATAATTCCTATTTTGCTACTTGATGATGGCCATAGAAGATTTGAGGGAGACTAATTCTCCTCAAAGTAAGAGAGGATTGTCTTTGCAAAAATGAAATGCTTCCACTGCTTGTGACCAAAATTTTATTGAGGTCTATTTCAGGGATCACAATGAACCTACTGTAAATCAACATCTCCACAGGTTAACTAACCTGATATAAGAAGTTTGAGTTGTGAATATATATATGTGTTGATCAGGTCACTGTAGGAAGTGCAAGGTTCATACTCTCAGCACATAGTCTTATCACTACATTATTCTCCATATATATTACTACCCTCATCTAGGAAATTCACTAACATTAGAATTTATGAGGTTAAAATAGACTATTGTCCAAAATTTAAGTCGTTGTTATGAGTTTTTATGAGTGTTACTGTCCATATGACATATACATCACTAATACCTTATTCACTTTGCCATCGCTAATATAGGATGACCAAGAATTTACATTAACACAGTCTAGAGTGCAGGTTTAGAGGATACATACAAGAATTAGATAAGCCATACCTTAGAAAAATATGCACCTTAAAGAATCGCATCTGGGTTTGAACAAACTTCTTGAGAAGGTGCATATAGAGGCGAAGTGTAGTCATAGTGAGTTATTTCCATACCATTATAGATCCATTTTGATGAGCCATAGAACATAGAAGAATGAATATGCTGAAGATATTGTGGACAAAGGTATAAAAAGGTGTTGCTAATACAATGATTTAAAATATATAAATTCTTGTAGCTTTCTTTTGAGGAAATAAAATACTACCTCAAGTGAACCCATAATTTCCAAGGTTAAGTGTGAATGCCAATTCCTCTCTCAGTTCCATTATTGCAATTCAACAATGCCTTTTTAATGTTCACCTTCAATCAAATTCTTATATAATTTTCCCTCAAGATCACACATTCAGGGAGCTATCCATTCACTTTTGTGGCAACAAAAGAAATTTAACTTTAGGCTTTGCTAAATTGTCTCTAGATTTTTAGGTTCATCTAATAAGTGGTCAGCATCGTACCAAAGGATTGGTCACAAATACACTATAACCTTGAGTAGGTCTAGAATAAATGTGGCACTTGCAGTCATATACCAGCAAAACAGTGGATTGCACCAACATAAATACACCATTACAAGGTTCTATTAAATTTGATGTGTCATTATATAGGGCTGCTAATATTTGTTACATATCTAGGCTTGTTTTTAGCAACATCTATCTTCAGTTTACTTGTGACCTATCTTTAGTATCAAATAACTTATATAGTTATTTGGAGGCACAATTTCAAAGGAGATTGTAAAATATAATCAAATGGACAAAAGAAATTGGATGAAATTGAAAAATAGGTAAAGTTTTTGTATTTGACTATTCATTATGATATGCCAAAATTGTATCAGTGGTAACTTGTGCTTAGTGAAATTTATATGATTTGAAAACTGGTGATGTGTAGAACACTAAAAGAATATAGAGATGGGGTTGAGGAAATCTTAAAGTTTGTCGAGTATCATTTAGGGAATAAGATGTCCACAAAATGTCCATGTAATAAATGTGGCATAGTGCAAGTACAAACAATTCATAAAGTACAAGAGCACTTGATTTGTGATGGCATAATAGAACAATATAACATTTTGTATTTGCATGGAGAGAGCATTCCCAGTCAGGTATCTTGAAAAAAAATTGAATTGTTCTAGTTTCAACCTTATATGTTTTATAGTAAAGATATCACATAATTTTATATGTGCAAACTCCAATTTTTTTCTTTGTCTCCTTTAGATTCCATCTATTATTGATAAGGTTAGGAATCATTCTGAAAATGAGCCACATGAAGTTCTCGAGCATATTTCATCTTAATTGTTAAGCCATTTCATATTAGTCAAGGGCCCTATTTGACTAGGTTAACCAAATGCTATTGATTTTAATTTTCATAAAAAACATAAAATTATTAACATAAATTTTGATTTTCTTATTAATAGGGTTATGAACATGTCGTGGAACTTGATTATGATAATCAGGTTGATGAGCATGAAACATTGTTTAAGAACGATAGTGAACCTCTAAATGATGATAATGATGTAACCATTGTCAATGATCAAATGCTTGAAATGGTGAATGATGTCAATCAATGTCTTAATCAAAACATCAATGAGAGTTGTGATAGTGAGGGATTGGCATCAACAAATGTACTAAATGATCTTAATGAATATAAGAAGCTTATTGAAGATTCCAGGTGGCCATTGTACCCAAGTTGTGTTGACTTCACAAAACTATCAGCCACAGTAGAATTCTACAATCTGAAAGTGAAGAGTGGATGGTCTAATACAAGTTTTGACCAAGTGTTAAAATTGCAAAAAAAATGTTCTTCCTAAAGGTAACACACTTCCAGATTTTACATGTGCTGCAAAAAGGTTGATCAAATCATTGGGAATAAACTATGATATTATACACACATGTCAAAATTATTACATTGTATATCGAGGAAGTTATGAAATTAAATATCAATGCCCAACATGTGGAAAATCTTGATGGAAGGTCGATGCTCAATCTCAAAAGGTGCAAAAAGGTGTTCTAACCAAGGTGTTAAGACATTTTCCCATACCACCAAGGCTAAAAATAATGTATAGGTATGATCTTGAACACTATAATTTTATTCATGTTTTCCCCTTCTTGTATTATCTTTACCATTTGTCGTAGTGTTATTATATGATAATATATTATATAAATGAAAAATAAAACTTTTTAATTATAGCTCTGTAGAGATGTCACAAAAAATGAGGTGGCATCATGAGAATGCAAGAAATGATGGTCAAATGTGGCACCATGTTGACAGCCCAGTACAGAAAACTATTGATGACAAATGGCTTAGATTTTCTAGCGAACCTCGTAATGTATGACTTGCAATGATAGTAGATGGATTTAATCCTTTTTGAGACTTGAGTAGCACATAAAATGTTTGGCCTATAGTGTTAGTTACATACATCCTTCCACCATGGTTGTGAACAAAAATGAATTTTTGTATGCTAACATTGTTAATACCTGGTTCTAAGAAACCAGGCAATGACATTGATATGTATTTGGAAACCTTGGTAGATGAACTAAAGGAATTATGGGACCAAGGGGTATGGACATATGATGCTTATAGTAAGACATGCTTTAACGTGAAGGCAATTCTTATGTGGGTGATCATGATTTTCCTACTTATGGGAATATGGTTGGTTGCACAACAAAAGGCTATAATGCATGTCCCATATGTGGGAGGAACATAGGATCAGAGTACCTCAGTTGTAGTAGGAAATGTATGTACATTGGACATAGGAGATTTCTTCCTCAACATCATAATTTTCGCTCACAAAAGGCATCATTTAATGGGAACGAGGAGCATCATTATGCCCCTCCAATTGTAAAAGTATAAGATATTTTGAAGGAAACATAAGGAAAGGAAGAAATTTTTGGGAAGATTGAATTAAATAAAAGGAAAATAAACAATAAAATAGGTTAAAAAACTGATGTTGTGGTGTGGAAGAAAGAATCAATTCTATTCAATCTACCATATTAGGAGGTATGTAGACCTATCAACCATGCCTAATTATTGGACACAACTTGCTTAGTTGACCTCATTGTGATTAGTTGTCTTGGTTGAATTTCATGTTTATCTATTTGTCCATATTAAATTTTGCTATGATATTCTTGATGTGTTGGAGTATAGAAACTCCTAATACACCACAATTTAGATGGAATGCATGTGGAGAAGAATGTGTGTGAAAGTATTTTTCCAACTCTTTTGAAAATAAAAGGGAAGTCCAAAGATGGAAAAAAATCACGTGATGACTTGCAAAACAATGGGTTTGAGGAAATGACTATGACCAGAAGTTAAAGGAAAAATAATATTTCTTCCACATGCACCACATACTATTTCAAATAAAGAGAAATAGACCCTATGTCATGTTCTTTTCATGTTAAAGGTGCCAAATGGATACAAATCTAATCCAAAAAATCATATATATGTGGAATATCATATGTTACATGGTATGAAAGCATATGATTTCCATGTACTAATGCAACAATTCCTCCTAGTGGCTTCGCATCATGTGTTCCCAATTGTAGTCTAAAAGATGCTTTGTAGGCTTTGTTACTTTTATAAGAAAGTTTGTTTAAAATCAGTTTCAGTAGAGAGTCTTGACAGGTTGGAAAATGATATTGTGGAGACATTATGCTTTCTTGAAAAGTACCTTACTCCTTCATTCTTTGATATAATGTTGCATTTGAATGTACATTTGGTATGTGAGCTTCGATATTGTGGCCCAATTACATATAGATGGATGTACCCCTTTGAGAGGTACGTTAATCTTTACTTTTTATCAAGCACAACAACAAGATCAATTTTTTTGAAAGCTTTTGACATTGATTAATTCTCTTTTGTTAATTTTGTAGGAACATGAAAGTATATAAGAGTCATCTTAAGAAAAAAAAATAGGCCTAAAGGATGCATTGCTGAAAGCTATATTGTGGAGGAATCAATAAAGTTTTTTGGAGGATACTTGAATGTTATGGATGCTATTGGATCCACACATGGTAGAAATAAAGTGTGGGATGAGGAAGTTGAAGAAGTTATCCTTGATGGAAAACCATTATTTTCTCCAATTCTTTCAAAACTAGATGACATTAGTTGGGGACAAGCCCATAGGTGGGTTCTATTTCACACAAATGAAGTTGATCCATGGATAGAGTAAGTAACATATTTGGACTCCAATTTTTGGTTTGTTTGTTTATGGTTTAATGAAACATAGATCCATGGATAGATTAACATATTTTACCTTTAAAAATGCTTTTTCATATTTTACCAAAACACTTAACCACCATATCTATTATCCATAATTGTGAATTAGAATGCACAAAATGGAAATTTCCAACTCAATTACCCAAACGAAAAAAGATGAAGCTCTATTGTAGAAACTCCACACCCATAATTTTACTAGTTGGTTAAAACAATAGGTAACAATATTATTTATATTATAAGTGTACTTAAAAATCAGTATATGGGAATATTTTCATGTAGGAAATTAAATATTTTTTCAGAGGTTTAATGTATGAATTCTAAATCCATTTAAAAATCTAAAACTATATAGGTGGAAGGATATGGAAAGGTGTCTGATACACTTAAATGACTAGCATGTGGCCCCAGGAAATTCATGAATAAGTACAAGGTATTCCTAATCAATGGTTATATATTCCAGAAAAAAAGCATAGAGAATGAGATAACCACCCAAAATAGTGGCGTGTGTATGGAAGCTCAAATAAAGATGAGTTCAAGTTCGAAAGATGCAAGCCATGTACTTCAAAACATAACAATTTATTGAGTGGTAGAAGAAATAATTACATTGGACTACTTTTGTATGGAGTACACATTGGTTAAATGTAATTGGATTGATGTATAAAATAAGAGAAGGATCAAAACTAATGAGTTGGGTTTTACAATGGTGAATATGAAGAAATTCTTAAGTTAAAATCATTGGAAAGAAGATCCATTTATTCTAACATCGCAAGCTAAACAAGACAAGATCTAGTTGAGATTGACAGGTATGTAGTGTTAACATTTCCTCCAAAAGGATTGAGAAATGACACATCATATGAACCCGAGTATGCAGATTTGTCACGGGTTGTAGAATTTCAAGAAACAAAATGTGTAAGTGAAGAACATATCGATGATTTCGATGTCAACGTTGACATGAATGTGGATTATTTCTGTTTAGATTGTGAAGGAATATGGTTGAATATTAATAAATAAAATATATTGATTTTTATATTTTGTTTTGAGAACTCCAAAATTGATATTTGGTTATGAAAAGAGATTCCATTTTTTCTTATCTATAAAATGTTTTGGACCCATTTAGCAGATGTATTTTTAGTCCCTGCCTACCACAGAGACTAATTTTTTAGCTTGCACCATTGATCTTGTCAAATTGAACACATAAATATTTGATATGTGAGAAGTTTCTGTAACTTTTATATTTTTTTATTTTTTAAGATTGAAATGAGAATTATCTATCTTATTATTGGACCAAAGCCTTAAAATTTACTCATTTAAAAGAACCTAGAAAATACAAATTTCTTGGGCACATGCCATTTGTTTAGCCTTCTTCTGTGACTATTGGTTGCAAAACAAACTATGGAGTTGTGGGTTGAAAAACAAACTATGGAGATGGAGGAGTGAAATCACTGGGAGGGGAAATTAAAGGATCATAAAGAATCCAAGCTACTACATGAGGCTACAGCAAGTGCACTAGAAGGACAATTGGAGGATTCCTTAGCTTAAGCACATTTAAGGTAATCATTCTTCATTTTCCTCCATGCAAGCTAGAAAAAAAAATGATGCACATTTACAAAAATGTAAGTTTCATTCCCATTTCTCAGTTTCTCTACCAACAGTGTTGTAGGAAAATATTTGCCTTCAATCTTAATATTTCTTGTTTTATTTCCTAAATGTTATTTGTTTAAGAGACTGCATAATCTAGTAATTCTACATTTTCCTACTAGTTCTTGAGATAATACTGATTGGTATTTCAACTCCATTCTTGGTGTGTATTGACACTTTAAAATATTCCATTGACATTCTAATATACTGGGCATTTATTTGCAATTCTAATCTTCTTGTGATTCTTTATGTATTGTCCATTCATGTAGTGATTGTTTTGCTCCAACTGATAAATTTCTTCTTCCAACAGTTAAAAAAAGAAAAATATCATTGTAAACTTACCTATCAAGTATAATTGTTTATTACCTTGGAAACTATGTAGGTGCTTGATAAGGATGGTGGATTTCTTTCAACAGGTAACCTGGAAAGTGGTGCAAGTTGGGATGTGTAATTGGGTCTTCAAATTATGGGGTTCCCTATCATAGTGGAGAATATGAGTCAACCCCGAAAATTTCTTTAGAGGTCAGTTAATTTCTTATATTAATAAGGTTTTCATAGTGCACTCAATAACTCATTTTATTTTATTTTGAGACATGGTTTAATGTTGTCATGTTATCTTCTGTTGGCTTTGACCAATATTGTAGATGCTTTTTGAGGAGTGGGGGCACTTCCTTGGAATAGCTGACATCATTTGAGGCTTGGGGCTTATGATTTAAACGAGAGTCATGGAAGCTCATAGTGACAAGATTTGGTCTCGCTTTGTTATTGAGGTAATGCCATGATTGCAAACAAGATAATTAACTCCCAGACGTCTGATTCCATGTAAAGATTCCCCTTTTATTTGTGTTTGGTTGCTTGAGAATACCATAGACTTCAAGGATTGGCATTTGGATTTATAATGAGAATAGAGTATGAAATTTATTTTAATCCTGTGTGTGTTTCTAGAGTTGGATGAAAGTGTCAAACTGAACATATTTCTATGGTTGATGCTTAATAACTAATGCTTAGAGATTGTTCTTGGGAATTTGATTGTGTAGGGTTGTTTTACATAAGATACTCTAGCTATCAACCTCTATATTTCACCATATGTTCTTGATGTTCTGGCATATAAAATTCTAAAGGTACGTTAGTCTGATTTGTCATGTTGTGAAATTTGCAGTTTCACAATATTTTTGCACAGTAGTGGCTTCTTGCATTGGAAGTGAAACTCTAACGATGTAAAAATATTAATAATGTTGTAAGAACCACACATATATTTTAAAATCAAAATTTTGACCTTTAGTGAGCCCTGGACATGCATGTTACTAAAGACTACTTACACTTAGCAAGAGATGAGGTAAATCAATGAAATCGTTTTGGTAGACTTAGTACTCTCACTTGAAGGTGTACATTAGAAATATGGAAGTGTAGGAAGATGCATAAGGAGAAATAATGTAACACTATATTTTATGACTTCTCCATCGGTACATTTCCAAGAGGTTATGTGCAATCAGGTATGGTTGTAATGCAGATTTTAACTTGAGAAATGCAATCTTTCCACTTGGCATGCAATTTTGACACCTTGGGGTGCATTCTATGTATGGAATGTGTTGTTTCATGGCATATAGGAGAGCCTCCTTTCCTTATCATCCATCAGGTTTGCAATTTATGTACATGGAATGTAGTTTTTATACAAGTGGACATCTTCGTACCATGAAAATAATAGGTAGAAAGCAAAGTTTGTCTTACAAAAAGCATATTTTGGTCCATGGGCATATAAATCAGGGTAGGAGATGGTGTTGGTGAACCATATGAGTAGGATCCCCCTTAGACATGGCATGGAAAAAAATCATCATAGAGGCTAACTTGGAAAATTTCCCATTCCAAAGACCTCCAAGCATGGGATTGGTGATCAAATTTGACTTTTCCAAACTCAAAGATGACATATTTCATGGTAGGATACTTAACAGTTTGGGAACTTGTCTTTTAACGATTAAGGCCTAGGAGGAGGATTGTCATCTTTGACATTGTAAAAAAGATTAATTTTGAGAGTTGCAAATTACTTCTTTGATTACTAGTGGATGAGAGGAATTATGATCATCTTTGATTTGATCAAAGTCAAAATATATCTTTATTGGAAAATAAACTTTGACTTTTCCAAATGGTAAAGGTTAGAAATTAGATAATCATTTTATATTTTTTTTAAACAATCTACATTGAGGATGTTGTAAAATTTGTAAATAGGGGGAGGAAATGACTGCGTGAGACAGGTCTTAAGGTGCAACAATGATCACATGTTGATGACACTTACATTGCTGATAAAACTATATACGAATGTATGATATAACATTTATGAATGCATCTATGAGTGTTGTTGTGTTGATGTGTATGTTGGTGACAATATATCTCTGAGTTGTGCTTTTCTCTATCTTGCTTACAGGGATTCCTTGAATGATAAACAGATTGGTGAACATAAGTAAATAATATGAACTATAACGAAAAAATTGATATGAATCTTGTATTAATAGGGCTTATAATACCAATGATTTGAGCCAACCCAGAATTCTGCTATTATAAATAAAATTTGAAATCCAAAAGTTCCAGAATTAGAACTAAAATCTAAAAAATAAAGCAGATGAAAAATCAGAAATTAAGAAGGTCGTAACTATGGCAAAAATTTGAATAATTACAAAATTATAGAAAATATATGAAGACAAGCAATGACAAAAAGTACTATTGATTTCAACTAGAATTGGATACTAACTTTGAAGAACAAATGTAAATGCTATCAGGAAGTAGTTTGTAGCTAGGAAACCCAGAAAATAAATATGATACAAAGGAATTATTTTGAGAAGGTATGGATGTTTCCTACCCCAAATAGTATTTTCCAAAATCCATGCAATAGAACACTTCAAAAACAACTTCGCTAAGGTATGGGCGCAAACATAGACGAGGCAGTATGTATATTTCCCTTGCCCCAAATGGTCTCTTTCAGACTCCATTCATGAAATTCCTCTACTCTAATGTCTAATGGTCATTTTGTAGTTAGCCTTCCCCCTTTTTGAATAGAAAAGAGGAGATGCAAATTTTGATTATTGACACTTATGAGTTAAACATGCATCTGAATATGCATGGAGTTACAAAGGATTTTATGATGAGAGGGACATAATTTTTATCTTTTCAGGTTACTTTAAAAATGCGTACACCATGTTTAGGCTTGGGGGTGCTTCGCGAGATGTGGGGTGCATGGTGAATGGTTGGATCATGATCTTCCATGATGGACTTGGACATTGGAGGTGGTTTACTATTTGTTGTTAGACCTTGTTTGGATGTTTTAAAGACATTCTTCCTCGAAGTGTTAGATAAGTACGGAGCTTGGTGACTTCATGTTGTTGATGCATGAAGGAATTTTATGTGCTTGGAGTAGAGTTGGGTATTTCATAGGAGGCTATTAAGCCCTAGATATCACAGGGTTGCTTGGTTGCTTGCATGGAGGTTTACACTTGACATGTGGATTCTTGGGTTGAGGGAGTGGATATGTAGGTGTGTGAGTCCTTAAGGTGACACATGACTTTGGATATGCATTGTCCTTAAAGAGACACATGACCATGGAGATGCATTGGAGCTTGGAACACTGGATGATTGTTGGACCTTGGGGAGTAGTGCTCATGCCATGGAGGCCTTTCTTGTTAATCATTGCCACGTTTGAGCCTTACACATGTCATTTAGAGTAGATTGCTTCACATGGATGGACCTACTGGTGTCTTGCAAGTTTTCTTTTAGTGTACTAGGTCCACCTGTTATTCTAAAGCCCCTTTACCTATCATATAAATAGATGAAGGAGTGAGTTGTTATTATAGTCGATTATGCAGTTGCGTATATTCCTTTTCATACTTGGTTTAGAGATGTAAGAGCAATGCTACTTTCTCTCTCTCTCTTGTTCAATCTTCTTTGTACTTTATGTGTTTTTGTCTTAAGGTGCTAGTGTTTCTTGGACCATTCACCCAAAAGCTTCATATATATAAAGAAGAAATGAAAGATGTGGGTGCATGGTGTATGGTTGGCTCATGCTCTTCCATGATGGACTTGGACATTGGATGTGGTGTACTATTTACTGCTATAACTTGTTTGGATGTTTGAAAGACATTCTTCCTTGAAGTGTTGGATAAGTATGGAGCTTGGTGACTTCATGTTGTTGATGCGTGAAGGGAGTTTATGTGCTTGGAGTAGAGTTGGGTATTTCAGAGGAGGTTATTGAGCCCTAGATAGCATGAGGTTGCTTGGTTTCTTGCATGGAGGTTTACATTTTACAGGTAGGCTCTGGTTGAGGGAGTGGATATGTAGACATGGGAGTCCTTAAGGCGACATATGACCTTGGATATGCATTGTCCTTAAGCAGACACATGACCATGGAGATGCATTAGAGCTTTAAACCTTTGGAAGATTGTTGGACCTTGGTGAGTAATTCTCACGCCATGGAGGCCTTGCTTGTTAATCATTGTCACCTTCGAGCCTCAGACATGTCACTTAGAGTAGAGTGGTTCACATGGGTGAGCCTACTTGTGTCTTGCAAGTTTTGCTACAGTGGACTAGGTCCACTTGTTATTGTAAAGCCCCTTTACCTCTCATATAAATAGAGGAAGGAGTGAGTTGTTATTATAGTCGATCATGCACTTGTACATATCCATTTTCATACTTGGGTTATAGATGAAAGAGAAGTGCTACATTCTCTACCTCTCATTCAATCTTCTTTGTACTTTGTGTGTTTTTGTCTTAAGGTGCTAGTGTTTCTTGGAGAATTCACCCGAAAACTTCATATATATAAAGAAGAAATGAAAACCATGAACAAAATCACAACCTATCATATAATTTTCCATGCTTTAAAAAACCCTACATAGGGAAAACAAAGAGAAACCATAGCTCCACGAGGATACTCCAACAATCAATATTTTTGAATATCATTTTCAAATATCTTTGGTGGAGCTAAGGTTTCTATTGGTTTTCTCTATCTAGGGTTTTGGAGATCTTAGAGCATTATATGATGAGTTGTGATTGTGTTTATGGATTTTAGTTCTTACACACACATATGAAGTTATCAATTGTCCAAAATTATATTATTTCAAATTTTATTTCAGTCTTACCACTGCCTAGCATACGTTGTCACTCCTATAAATTGTGTTATTTCAAAGATTTGAATTCCAAATTTTCAAATTTTCATAAATACAATGTCCTAAAAAGGATATCTGAACACTTCCATGTTCATAGTTAGATCGTATTCCAAGAAATACATTTATTGTACGGATCAACAATTGTCTCACGAACAACAATCAGATCAAAAGCGGCAATTGAACTCACTGGGGAGGATATTAATTTATCCTCTTAAGTTCCCGAGTTATTTCTATTGTCAAATCGAATCAGAACTAGATAAAAATCGGATAAAAAAACTCGCTAACCAAAAAATACATAAATTATTCAAATTTAGGAAAAAACATATATATTAATGTGAATCCATATGAATCACAACCATTATACAGAGAAATTTCCATTTAAGTTGAGTTTTCTTGGAAATAGATTTGGAGGTTTCTCATCATGAAATTACTAAAGAATATGTGGTCTTGAAGCCAAGCATGCATCCTAGTTAAATTCTCAAGTATTTGGTACCCTTAAAGCTAGCACTAGTCTGAGAATCCTATACCATACTAAGAGCATATTTTTTCTAAGAGAGTTCACCATGCATTTACAGCCACATTTTTTCTTAAGGGTGAAAGTGGTTCTGTGCCACATAACTCTGTTTGAAGGACAAATATCCATATCATAAAATAGAGGCAAGCTTCAAATGCTTGTTCTATCACTAGAAGTATTGTTACGACAAAGCTCACAAATTCTATGTACTTTGTTGAAAGACTACAAAAGGATGTAAAAGTGATTTAGTGGATCAGAATCTTCAATGATGGGTATTATTGTGAGATTATTTGCTGAGCATGTTCCTACTAAATTGAAAATGAGTTTTTTATGTTTATTTTTTGGGCCAAATATTGTAACAACATCACTAATGCATTAACTATGCTAAAAGGTCACCAAAAAATACATAAGTTATTCAAATTTAGGAAAAAACATATATATTAATGTGCATCCATATGAATCACAACCATTGTACAAAAAAATTCCATTTAACTTGTGTTTTCCTGGAAACAAATTTGGAGGTTTCCCAACATGAAATTCCTAAATAAAATGTTGTCTTGAAGCCAAGCGTGCACCATATCATAGTTAAAATCTAAAGTATTTGGCACACTTAAACCTGACACTAGTTTGATAATTTTCCACATTAAAAACATATTTGTGCTAAGAGAGTTCACAATTCATTTACAACCACATTTTTTCTTAAGGGTGAAGTGGTTCTGTGCCACATAACTCTGTTTGAAGGACAAATATCCATATCATAAAATAGAGGCAAGCTTGAAATTCTTGTTCTATGGCTACAAGTATTATTATTACATTGTTTACAACTTTTAAGTACTTTGTTGAAGGACTACAAAAGGATGCAAAAGTGATTTAATGGGTCAAAATGTTCAATGATGGGTATTATTGTGAGATTATTTTCCCAATATACTCCTCTAAAATTGAAAATGGGTTTTTTTGGTTTATTGTTTGGGCCAAATATTGTAACAACAACACTAATTGAATTAACTATTGTTGGGCATGGAATCCCCCCACAGCATGTTTTGGGGCTCAAAGCCCAAGTTTTGGTCAAATGCATTGTAAAACTCAGCGAATTGCAGGTGCAGAACATGAAGTATAGGTTAAGTCATTGGGTTGTCCACCCTAAGTGTTGTAAGGTAATGCCATTTCATGTCAGCCTACCCATGGTCTGTGGACCATGGGATTGTATAAACAGAGTGAGGCTCTAAGTTGTCAAGAGAATAGCTAAGAAGCGAAGGAGTGAAGGTATAGCATAGAGTAAGAGTCTAAGTGTATTGCATCATAGTAGTAGGAAGAGGCTCTGCAATTGAGTACGCAGAGGCTTGGTAGAGTCTGTAGCTGAGTGCGCAGACCCTTGCAACTGAGTGCATAGGCCAGTGTCAAGTATGTAACCTTGAACTAAGAATATTAAAAAGAAGTTGATTCCAAATTTGGTGCATCTGCTTGTGTATTGCATTCTTTACATTTATATTGTTTTGTTTATCATGCGCACTTATATGATTGATGGATATACTATTAATTATCACTAGTCTTACACATTTAAGTTAAGTAATTAGGTAATAATAGATTAAATAGCAAGGAACCTGGGTACAATATGGATTGCGCCCCAAGAAGGGATGCGTGAAGGAAACATCACAAGTTGCGAGGGACTAATAGGTGCACATAGTTACATGCGCGCAGGGTCAAATCATGGATTGCCAGAAGCTCATCAGACATCCCTAGGGTGAAAAAACCTAGTTGTAGCACCCTCGCATACCAATTTGGGTAAGATTGCAGTCCGCGCTTCGCAGACTGTTGTTGAAAGGGCTAGTATTACCAGGACTTGATTGGCTAAATCACCTCCAAATTTGTGTTAGGCCCATACAAGCCAACAAATGGTTCCGTTGCAAGGACAGGGATCTGCATATGGGATGTCTGATGTCGTGCCACTAGAATCCAACAAAGAAACAAATTTAAGGGTGGTTGGATAATAAAATTCACAAGTTTGCAACGTAGGAAAATAGAAATCTACAAGTAACTAAGGAATATGGTTGGAGTGCTACTTGTAAACAGAAATCGACGAAATTTTCTTTGCATCATTTCCTTCTGAGCTGTATGAGTGGATCGCGAAGCTAGCAAACAGTCAGGGAAGGTGTAGGCTCTACAAACGAATAGTGTGGACTCTGGAATTAGTCCGCAGACTAGAAGCGTCAGGATATAAGATCACGCGAGCTGTGGACCATTGGCTTGACCAAATTGTAGGAGGATTTATCACTAAGTTTGTGGTAGACACGACTGTCAACTACAGTGAGGTGGAGCGACGTTTTCTCAAGGGACCACGAGGTGAGTATATTAAACCTTTGAACACTTGGATTAAGATGATATCGTGTGAAAAGTGAGTGATTCAAATAGATTAATGTTTGGGACTATGCGAAGTGGGAAGGTCTACAGAAGTGGAAGTAGTGAAGAATTGGAAACTAGTCCATTAATTTCCCCCTCACGAGAAAGCAAGGAAGAACTCGTGAAAGTATCTCTGAGAAGCGTGGTCAGTCTGATAAGGCAATGAATTCCATGCCTACCACCTCCACCTACACTGCAACCCATCTCACCCTCCTCACCTCCATCTCCACCCACCCTACCTCCGCCACCACCACATTTTAGTATGGCGAGTGCGATCAAACTACCAGTATTAAGAGGAGTGGGGAATGAAGATCAGACCAATTTTGGTTTGTGGTAAGAGTAGTATGGGAAGCACAAGGTGTCGTGGATGACAATATCAAGAAGGCTACACTGGTGAGCATGTTGTAGGATCACGCATTAACATGGTACTTCAAGCATTCTAATGACCATCCAAACACAGGGATCACAAAAATCCAGACCGCGTTGAATAAGGAATTTAGCAGGCCAAAGTCAGAAACAAAATCAATCATCAGGTTTAAGGAGATTGCGATGCTCTTAGGCGAGATCCCCTGGGATTTAGGCCAAAGGCTGAAGGGAATGATTCACAAAGCCAACATGACATTGATAGATAGACAACGTTGCGCATGGTTTGTAGCATCACTGACACTGCGCTTAAGGAAAATGCTATCACAACAAAAAATTTCCACCGAGGTAAAAGTTTTGGAGATGGTGATGAGATTGCATGAGACCCCTATACAAGACCCTAGTCTAGGAGTCCAACAAATCCATGTGCAAGTGCAAAATCTGTGTCTCAAAATGCAAAGTTTGAAACAGGATAGAACACCTTAGCCATAGGTGCGTGAGGAGGTATGGTGCATAAAATGCAAAGGCCAGGGGCATGACAAGGAACACTATCTAGTGTTCGTAAATTGCTTGGCAGGAGGAGGGCCAATGCTGTCAAGACCTGAGGCACAGGCAGGACTGAGCACAATGCCTGCATTATGGTGGGTGATCTGTCAGATAGGAGGAAAACACACTATGGATAATTGTCATCTATTACAGAAGTATATGGAAACGTCCTAGAAATTGTTTTGTAACTTCTGTAGGTTGGTAGGCCATGATGAGTGCACTTGCAAAAGCTACAAACTAATGATGGATCAGACTCATTCTTACAGGGTGTAGACTGAAACATGAGCCCTCAACCTGAATGCAGGAATGGTGTATGTTGGATTTCAATGGCGCGATCAAGGTCAAGGTGGAATGGGACTAGGAAGGGGTTGTGGACAGTTAATTTTTTATAATTGAGGAGGGCGAGGGCACTATGCCTGCAATTGTATGAACCCGACACGGACATCATGTTTTTACTATACTTAGTTTGATTTTGATCATGAGGCAAAAAACTGCGCTACATTGATAGCGAGACTACGTGAAAAGGGGTACTTCAACCCCCTCTGACTTAGAAACTACAAATGTTGAGGTCTGAACCACGCGAGGAAGACCCAAATGTAAACATGGTGCTCAGGAGTGGTATGACCACTGATGATGATAAAGGTAAGAAATTAGAAGAAAGTGTGTGGGTTCATAAGACTCTCACAAAGGAACCTAAATTTGATTTAGAACGCACGAAGGAGACATTCATGGAAGCTAAGAAGAGCTTCACGAAGGCCTCCACTTCAAATAGTAAGGATCGACTAGAACCAATGATGGATCCTTCAATGCTCACTACATTTCTAGAGACATGCATGAAACTGCTACGTGATAGCAAGGAAATAAAAGGACTATAGAAACTTATCACTAGGTGTGCAGGGTCAGGAGAGCCGCGTGTGGTTCAGAAACTTGGTAAGCATGCATTACGCATAGGAAGGTAAATGAGGATAACTGCGCAAATCAACAAGTATGAAATGGATCAGGTAATTTTGGATCTAGGACCAGATGCGAATGTACTACCAAAGAAAACATGGGAACGCATCGGTAGACCTATGCTACAATGGTCTCCTATTTAGTTATGAATGGCGAACCAACAGAAGATCTTTCCCATGGGAATATTGCAAGGGTTAGCAGTAGATATTGAAGGTGTGAGCGTGTAGGCAGATTTTGAAGTGATAGAGATTGTCGATTACAGTAATCCCTATCCTGTGCTACTAGGAATAGACTAAGCCACCAATATGAACGGAGTCATAAATTTGAAGAAGAGCAAAATGATCTTTGAAAAAAAGTCACTACATGTAGTAATATTGCTAGATCCAACCAAAGGAGCATGATACACTGAACTGACGCGCGATGATGATAGTGATGACAATCTTAATTGTATTTAGAAAATAACCGCACAAGAAGAGGATTGGGTGAATCCGACTGCAGATCGAAGGATTTTGTGGTAGTGCGAAACATCCTGCACTTCGGATTCAGACAAAGAGATAGAGTCATGGCTGAATCGACTGCATGAAGTAACAATGCTTAATTGCAACATGATGGTTAGATCACTGCACTGCGTGACAATAGAAGCAAGGGATTTGCTAACATATGATTGGTTAACAGTGGTGGATGAACTCTTGAGCAAATTTGAAAACGCAGTACCAGAATAGCAGCGATTCGATGTAGTGAAGTGTGTACTATGCGCAACGCCCACATGATGGTGGGGAATGGATCAAGTAAGTTTTGAGGATTGGCATGGATGTAGAAGGATGATGCGCCTATGCTTTGGAAAACGCCATCTTGGAAAGAAAGCCAGATAGTAGGAAAGAATAACTTGCGTGCCCACCTTTCCTAATGGGTACAAACATTTGTTGAACAGCCCACACAAGTGCGCACCACTCTCAGAATAGAGAATCAGAACAAACTGCAGCAGCAGGAAATGTGACGCGGGCTACCAATTATCCATAGAGAAACATTCAATAGGGTGTGTGAAGTACTGAATAGGGTTCACCAGGTGAGACAAATTGATTGGGACCTACATGTACCAGCGGTTCGATGGGCCTATAGGACCATGTGCAAAGCCCTAACCATGGAAAGGATTCCAAAGGTGCGGAACAGAGTAGAGACCATAATTATCGAAGAGAAAGCGAAGAAGAGTCCACCTGTAAGAGCTCCCGTAGTTGTAACGGTGCGCAAAGACCAGGATGAAGAAATCACATAGCTATGTAAGGTCAAACACATAAAGATTTAGGAAGCCATTCAGTGAGGGAACCTTGACTTCGCGAACTTGAAAAGGACCGGGTACAACTGAGGAAGAAAGGATTTTGATGGACATCGAGGTCAAGAGGTTGGAAAACAAGACCAAACAAGCATGTCTTGTCGATAAACCAAGGATGATAAGAAAAGGTGCGAATGATCTTATCACTGGATTAGAAGATTTTCCCTGAGAATTTATGACTCTGCTGCCATGGCTACGACCACACCTCACCAAATGTAGTAACTAGGGGAGCGCACTACATATTGTAGAACGTACAGTGTCAACTGTCGCGAGGGAAATTGAGGATTTCCGCAGACTATACTGGAAGGTGGGTTGAAGTCTCGCACAGGTGGTGCGACCACCTGACTAGCCGTTGGGAGCACAGTCTCAGCACTTCAAGCAGTTGAAAGAGAGCACGAGACTATAAAAGAGTCTATTTGGGAGCTACGCGATAAGAGAGGTGTGTGCAGAATCAGCATGTCAGAAGGTTTGCACCCACACATGGGGGGCTGCGCTGCCACGCGGGTAGGCTGGGAAGTGACTATTGGTGTCACTGTTCATGACGAGATGTCTGATTTAAGGCAAAAGAGAGCCGGTGACTGTTAAGCCCCTATAGTACTAGTGTAACCCCTTGTTGTTATTAGCACAACCCCCTTATTATATTGATGTAACCATCTAGTGCCCATATTGTTACTATTTTGCCCCATAGAAGCCCACTATTGTTATTATTGTGCCCTTACATTATTATTGTTATGACGACTTTGATTATATTATGACCCCTTAGACTCCTATATATAGAAGGGAGGTCTTTTCATTTGTATCATCCAAGAATTGTTCATTTGTGTAATGTAAAGGAGGTTTCCCCCTTGACGAGGCCAAATTCTAAGGTGTTCAACTATATTTTCTATCTTTTTGTGAGCTGGTTTCATAACATTTGGTATCAAAGCTTTGGATTCTAGGGTTTTTCTACTCCAAATAGGTCATCGTGGCATTTTCGATATAACTTTTTACTGTGATGTTTTAGAAGTGAACACAAAAACCCATTGGAGCAGAGATTGCGGTGAACCTCTAGTCCGAATTTCAAGGCTTTTTGTCCTATATTGGTGGAGATATGATCTGACGAACTTGGTCTTTTTGTAGACTCCTAAATTACATTCCAAACAGGTGACCTTGGGAAAATCGTCATAACTTTTGTTTTGAGCATTAGATTTAAATTTTGTAAGACGTTTAGAAAGAGGATGGGTAGTAGTTTCCTGTATATAGTTTTCAGATCCTAAGGTCGAAACAGTGACACGTGGCACTTCCTACAAGTTCACTCTTATGAAAAGATATATAATTAGGCCATCTTGTGAGATTGTGCATAACTCTTTCTTGGAGAATCTAAATTCGATCAGACTAGTGGCATTGGAAATAGGACATAGAGGGCGACTACAGGGCGCAATTTTAAAACAAGAAGAGCTGAAATTACATATTTATAATCATTTCAATATCGAGCTCCTAAAATCAAGAAAAGGCAATATGAGGAAGTTTGATGGCAAGGATCCGGTAAATTGGATACTTCAGATGGAGCAATATTTTGATTTACATGGTGTACCAATATTACAAAAGGTATGTATTGCATCTTCATATTTAGCACCGGATCAATTTTTATGGTATAAAGAGCTTTGTTCTCGTAAACAACCTGTTACGTGGTCAATTTTCACAGAGGAAATGATAGCACATTATGAAGATACAAAGAGAAACACCTTCTTTAGAGCAACACCACAATAATTGGAAAGAGTAAAAGGGATTTGTTACATAGTGGAAAGTAAAATTATGGCAACAAGGAAGTCTACCCGTCACAACTATAAATATGGAAGTGTTGTTTCTCCTAGCCTTCCAAAAACTACCTGGGTTAGACCACAACAATTGGAAGAAAAAAGAGAAAAAGGGCTTTGTTACAATTGTGATAGCAAATGCACTAAAGGTCATAAGTGTGTTGAGAAGAAATTATTTTACATAGAGTATGAAGAGGAGGAAGAAAACTATCAATAAACATCAAAAGAAGAGGATATATGCTAGGACCCAACCCTAGAGTAAGAAGAAATGAATCAAACGATATCTTGTAAAGCATTGGCAACAATTACCACTCCTCAAACTCTCAAGGTAGAAGAACATATAAAGAAGAAAAAGGTGCAAGAAGTGAAAGATCACATTGAGAAAGAAGAAATGAATCCAACCATATCTTTTAATTCATTGGTCGGGATTACCACTCCTCAAACGATCAAGATAGAAGGACATATCAAGAAGAAAAATGTTCAAGAAGTGAAATATCACATCGAGCATCAAGAAATGAATCTGATTAGATCTTGTAAAGGATTATTAGAAATTACCACTCCTCAAACTCTAAAGATAGAAGGACATATCAAGAATAAAAAGGTTCAAGTAATGAAAGATCACATTGAGCATCAACAACAAGTTCTCCAACTTTTAAAGGATAACACCACTTTGGTGCAAAATTGAATGAAACAATAGGTAGATCAACATCGTAGTGAAAAATGTTTTGATGTAGGTGATTGGGTATTTTACTGCTCATCGCAAGCAAGCTATTTATGAGAAGGAAATGTTGGCAATACTACATGCACTTAAGAAATGTCGACCTTACCGAATGGGAAGACACTTCAAGGTAAAAATGGATCATGATAGTCTTAAATACATTTTAGAAGAACTATTATCTTTAGAAGAACAGAAAAAATGTGTCACAAATATGTTGGGTTATGACTTTGAAATCATCTATAGAAAATGGAAGCAAAATTTTGTTGCAAATGCACTCTCAAGAAAGGATGAGGATGTGGAAGCATTGTTCTATGCTATTTCTATTATCCAACTAGATTGGATAAACAAAGCAAGGGTTGTGTTATCACCCAGGTTGTTCTCTTTGACTCCAGAGAGAATACGGCCGGGGTAACCACTAACCATTCTTTGGGCTACAGCTTCTAGCCCAGCTGTAGTCAGAGAGGGCTCTCTCTATCAGTTTTGTCACTGCTATTAGTGAAGATTTTAGGCTAGTTATGGGGTATTTTTGGTTGTTTTTATGTTTGGTTGGGAGGATGCTTCTGATAGCTTTTAATGTCTGAGATTAGGTGTAACTAATCCATTGGGCAATGGGGTCTTGAATTATTGTTCCCTTGAGGTTTTGACTGAAGTGTGGAGGTAAATACAGGGCCTGTATGCATTATGTGAAACAAACTATAAAGATTGAGAGGCGAAAATGGAAACAACTTTAGCAAAAAGCAATGAAGAATTCTTTACTTAAGTTGAGTGGTGTGAAAGAGGTCTGTTATTTGGGAGCAATTTTCTTGAATTCCTGAAATAACATTCTTTAGTGATGATACAGTATTAAAGGTAGCACTGAAGAATTACTCTTTGAATACCATAACTGGAGAAAACATATACAAACAGCTAGGATTGAACTCAGGGTAATCAAAGATTAAATCCTGGGTTATTCTTTTTCCTGGCTATTCAGAGAATTGAATATATGTAGGAAACATGAGAGATACAAGAAAGTATGGCAAACATAACCGTAACAGAAAGGAGTAAGGAAACTTATTGAGCCATGGAATACACCGGAATCCTGTATTTTTAAGCCACAGACCAGCAAGTCATCATGAGAGACAATATCTAAAGAAATCCCATTGTTCTTTGTATTAGCTGCCTGAATCTTTATAGTGTAAGAGCAACAGAAGAGAAAACGAGAGCTTCTTTACATCCGGAGTCCAACCCCTCTAAACAAACGCGAGGGGGAATATATAGCAGTTTCATACAAAAATATCTCAGGTATTGAGTCATCTGAGAAGAAAATATCTCTTACACTTATACAAAGAGAGTAGATGAGAAGTAATTGCAAATATAAATGACTCTTAAAAGCCTTTAACTCCTGTCAGGATAGATTTTTGACCTTTGGGCACTGCGGAGTCGGCTGTTTGGCTTTATCATAAATATAGAACGACGTGCTCTGCCACTCTGATTTTTTGTATCTTCTTGGCCCTGCCACCTGTGCTTGCTGATGCTGCTGCTGATGTCGAGTACCTGTGCTGAGTTGGCTCAGCGTCTTCATATTTGCTGTTATGGCATTTGCCCTCCTGTAGATGTAATATAAACCTTTTACCAAAAGATTTACTCTTCTCAACTTTGATTTAAAAGTAACTTTATCAAATCTTGCCATGTATCTGGAGGGGGAAGCTGATGCCTAAAAATTGACCCTAAGGTCTCATCAGCCTTTGTGTACTTGTAGAAATGAGGGGGCTCATCAAACAGATGTGATACTTCATTTCTAATAAAAAACAAATTATCTAATTTTTCAAAAAGAATTTGCCCTGTTACTGGGCCTGCTAAAGATGTTCCTGGTGTCTCAGCAATCTGAATTGCTGCAAAAGTGCTTACCCTCTTGATATATTTTTCATGAGAGAGTAATTTCCCTGATTCTAGCAAGTTGGGAAGCCCTCTGTCCTGCAGGGCTGAAAACCTGTTCTGAAACTTGTTTATATCCACTTGCATATCCTGGATTCTCCTGTCCAGGGTTTGGATTAAATTTTTCATTGTTGTGGCTCTTTTGATCAGGGAAATGGTTTCAGTCCTATTACCAATTCCCATTTTTACCAGCTGGGAACTTGTCCTATAGTTGAGGACCTCAATCATCCTGGGGGCAAGGTCTGCCATGTTGCCTAGGGAGTTTCTTGCTCTTTGTAGCTCTTTTCTTGCCCTGCCAATGAGTCCCACTTGCTCATATATGGCATCAATGTACTCCCATTGGTTGGTTATTGATTGCCCAATAGCAGTCCAAATCACCTGTTTAAGCTCTGCTGTAACCTTCTCAAAATTTAGCTCTTTTTCTAGTTGTGCAATTGTCTTCTTCAGAGCTTTTACTTCTCTCTCCCTCTCAGCCACATTTTTCTTAGACTTATCATATTTCTCATTTATCTTTGCTAAGCTTTCTTTGGCTTGATTGAGTTATGACATTTGGGATTCTAGCACCTGAATTTCTTGCCTTAGCTTTAGCATGTCCAGGCTCTCAGCCTGTTCTATTGTTCTGTTGTTGCTGCTGTAGTGGCTGGTGTTATTTCTGGTGCTTGTTGCTTTGGAGGGATGGTTTCTTGAGGGGTTTCCTCAAGGTCTATTGTTTCTGTGGGCGGTTTGGAAGATTGCCCTGCTTCTCTCCTTTGGAGTGCTGCTTCTAGTGTTGTCTCTGTGTCCTGCAGCTTTTGCTGTGTGTCCATCAGCTCTTTATATAGAGTCATTAGTAATGCTACAGCATCCTTTTCTTGCCTCTGCTGGGCAACTTCATCTGTTTGTGGATGTAGAGTTGGGGGGATCTTCATTTTCTTTTTAATTGCAGCCATGTCTGCATCCCTCAGTTTAAGGACCTGCTGTATTGCCTTAACGTCATTGGGGTCATGCCCAAACTCTATGATGATTTCTTCCAATGCCTTGATCCTATTGTCCTTGGCTTGAGAGGATGCCCTCTCCAACTCAAGCTGAGCTGCAGTGTTGTTCAAGCTATTTTGCAGCCTATAATTGATCAAGGTCTTATCTGCCAGAGTGGCATAGACCATCTCACCCGTCTGCTTGTGGAGCTCGATCTGGTCCATGGGGTGGATGTCCTTTGCAAGGACTTCTAAGTTTGTCCTTATATAATCTGCAGCTGTTTGAGGTTGCTGCACTGTAGGGGCAAAATGGCTCATAGTCATTTTGCCTTCTTGCACATCAAAGGCAGCCATTAGCCTTTGTTGGTTTGGAGGAGCCATATTCAACAAATGATTATAGAGCTTAATTTTTATTGGCTCACTCCTCCTTTTGGCCTCTTTAAATTGCTCCTTTATGCCTGCAGCCGTGTTCTGCTGTTGTCCTGAGGAGCTGACCTCCCCTAGTGCTGCTTTATCCTGCTCTTGATGCAATGAGCTGGCAGAAGTCTCCAGGCTGTGCATTTCCTCTTCTGAAAAAGGGTTGAGCCTTTGCCTCTTGTCTGATGTTTCTGTGAGGGGTGTTTCCCTCTCTCTTTTTCTGCTGGTGTCCTCCCTCTGAGGGGTTTGGAGGACAGAAGAGTCTACCCTAGAATCCTGTCTAGGAGGCGCCATATTGGTTGCTCTTTCTTGAGTGGCTGCCTGGCCTTCTGCTCTTTGTTTTTCTTGATCCTGATGATCAGTTTCTTGCTGGTGTTTCTGTTGTTGCCCTTGCTGGCCCTGTTGGCCCTCTGCTTCTTCCATTTCTTTGTCTTTTTCTTTGTTCTGTCCCTGATTTGAAGTTTGTGCTGCCTCTTGTTGTGTTGCAGATGAGGAGGCTGGCGCTGTTGTGTGAGAACTTGGTAGAGCAGGCACCTGAGAAGGACATTCCAAGTCAGCCATTTTTAACAAATGTCTTCTAGCCCTCTCTACTAGCTCTTCCTGAGATACAGGCTCTATTAAGGTGTTTTTCTTCCACTTTGGCTGGTTGGCATGTCTTGATATATGGAGCTTGCTCTCATGCTCATAGCTAGCGAGTTTATATCTCAATCTCCTCGAAGATATAAAGCCACTGGGGTCATAGGGTTTCCAGGGGAAACTGAGTGTTAGGCCAAGGCCTTCCAACATCCTATCTGCCTGCTTCCATCCTTCTCTTTTGTTTAAAACCAAATGACCAAGCTGGTTTTTAACTTTGAGTTGTGCTTCTTGCCATTCCCTGCAAAATGGATCTGATCGGCATTGCCGAATTGTCTGAAATACTCCAGGGCAAAGAGCCTCATGGGCACTAATCTGGGTAGCCTGAATGGGCGCAGCTCACACCCATATATCCTAATCATAGTGTGATGCTGGTAAAAATACCAGTCTCCTATGCTGTAGGCACTGGACAACTGTAGAATTCTCTGCATTTCATCAGAGAGTCTTGGAGGAGGTTCTGTCATAAGCAGAGACATGGCCGGATGAATGAACAAATCTATGAACTCACAATATGTATATGGTGAGTAAAAACGGACATGGAAGACTGAGCTCCAATATACAACTGATCTTAGGTTTCCTGCTGCATCAGTTCTCTTGATTTCAAAAGAGAATTTTTCATGTTGGTGATACAGAATAAGATGATAAATATATGAGGTGTATCTGAACACCCTCTCTCTGGATAAGTGCAGGAATTGCTCATGTATTTTGTCAGAGATGTATGTGGCATAGTCATAGTAGATAGGGGCCTTCCCAGGGGCAAACATTGTCATCATG
>APFE030300143.1:15921-39985 GCA_000404065.3 Pinus taeda
GTGTTTTTCAGATAATTGAGAGGGTTTAATAATAATGTTTTCACCTGAATTCAAATGTCATCATAACATGATGCTCTTTTGGGTTCTTTCTTTAAGTATTAAATAGTATTTTACTAAGTTAAAATAGTTTTTTTAAGAGAATCCAAAAGATTAAAAAATCTCGTCAAACTAAATTCGACGAAAAAGCTAGACATTTGTGAGTCAAGAAAATAAAAATTGTTGATGTTTAAATTTCAATTTAAACTAACCAATGTACGTTCGTGACTAAAAGAATAAAAGAAGATGAGTGGAAACGATTAAATTTCAATTCGTTGAACAACTATTTCCATATGTTTCCAATAATATTATACTAGTGTAGATTTATAAGAATGATAGAATTTCTACAATATATTAGTGTATTTAAATAAATTAAATTGTTGATAAAGAATGAATTCATCATAAGTACTAAAATAGATATTTCACATACCATGATACATCTCAGGTTGCTAAGATTAAAAATATCATAAAAATAAGTTTCGCTATAATATTATGGGTGAATACATTGGCTTATTAGTACTATATGCCCATAAAATATTAACTCATTTCATATGACACTAGTTTATATGATATTTTTTTTAATTATTCAACTTAATGCAAATGGGACAAATGATATAGCTAATTGAAGATAGATATCAACCTTTAATTTATGATTGCTACTAAAAATATTCTCAAATATTTTATAGAGATTAAATCTTTATTGTCCACTTAATAATTATTGACAAATAAATTTAAATTTTGAAATACCTATTTAAAAATAAACACTTAAATATAAAGAATCCAACTTGATGAACTAAGAAACTTATTAAAAAGATAGAGTTTTAAATTCAAATAAACATAAAATATTTATATCCCAATAAAAAAGTATTTATATTGCATGGGTGTACCATTTTAAAATAATTTGATTATCAAATTAGAGAGATGGTGGTGTTATCATAGACGCATATTGTTATACCTACCGCTATCACCAATAGTATATTTGATTTTTTTTGACTTGATATTAATTTGTTTATGACAAAAACAAATTTAAGCTTCTCCATATGATTATTACAAACATGATTGCATGTGCACATGTCTTCCAAAATCCTCCACAAAATGCCATACGCTTCAGTAAGATATTTCCCCGCCCAAAACTGTGCATCCAATCTCTCATGCCTCTAGAACATTATGTTGAATTTAGAGGAAGTCTGGACATATATAAATTTACAGGCAATTATCATAATTGGTAAAAGGTGATTCTCCTCAACCCCAGATTCTCCGTAACACTTACGTGAACCTTTATTTCCTTTGAGTTTAATTATGGTAGGGTGGAACTTAGTATTTCAAAAATGATGGCCCGACGTTGGATGTACTTAACAGATGGTTTCTTGCCCCACCAAATTGGAGCCTCATAATTCTTGTGAGAAACACATAGTAATTGGACTCTTTTTGGCGCACCTTTGCTTTCGTGAGTGTCGCTTTCATGTTTTTTATTGTAATTTTTTTTTTCTTTCACTTTAATTAGTGTCTTTTTCATGTTATCTTCGCTTTGGGATGTGTTACTTTCACCATTTTTCGTATATCACAACTGTCATTCAACCTTTTATTTTTAATGAGAAAGTATCATTTTTTGGCATGTTAGGTGTGATACATTATATAAAAGGTATTTATGGTGCGTTTCAAGGGGTAATATTTGTGGTAATGAGTTGTTCTCATCATCTAAACATGTATCGTACTCAATTCCAAAGTTTCGAGCATTGTCACAGAAGTGTCATCATTATCATTGAAAAATGTATCTTTAGTGTCACACTTAATGTGAGTTGTGGAAATCTTGTCACATTGAGGAAAGTATCTTGTTCATGTGTTATGAGTGTTTCACTCATCCAACACTAAGTAAAAACTAGGAAACTCCCCAATCAAGCCAGTCAGCCTTATTCGGCCATCCTAAACTAGGCACTATGTAGTTTCATTCCTCAGGCAGTAAATTTGACTCTTGACACTGCATAATGAGCAATATATACATCCCAGAACTACACATTGGTTAATCTTAGTGCTTAAGCCTAGCCCCTAAGATTCAAACTACACAATCTTTATCTCCAACTTAGCATGAACTAAAAATTATGTAGTCTCATTCCTCAAGCCTCAACCTTGAGCTCCTGAATTGCGTAACTATGGAATCATGTGGCCTCATGTCCTTCCACAACTATGCAGTATGCAAACTTTGTTGAAAATTTGTTATGATTGATGGAAAATATGATTGATGGAAAAGGAAATAACAGAAGTGGCACAGGAAAAAGAAAAGGCAATGGAAAAGATATGCATAGGCAAAGAAAAGGAAAAAGGTAATGCAAAGAGTGTAGAGTGAAGGAAATTATAATTTTCAGAGACTTTGGAATCAATTCTGGAGCAACATGTCAGCCTAGGTGCAAGTGAAAATCACCAAGCTGGATAGATATCTGAAAGAGATTTCCAATGGTATATAGAAGTCTTGAAAAGGCCTCTTAGATCACAAGCTAGTTTCATTCAAAGTTTATTGATCCTAAGGGCTCCATAACATAGTTAGTAGAGATTGGATGAGCTTTGGTGCACAACCAAAGTTGGTAGAAATTCCAAACTCAGTGAAGATGGTGGTGGAGCCCGTATGAGAAGTTCTGGGATGACATGAAGAGATAGCGCACTGAAGGAGAGCCTTCACATAGGCCTGAGGTGGAGAACCAAACATACGTTCACCCAACGACCATAACCCGGAGGGTTCAACTTAGACATTATAGTTGCGGTGCAAAGTGTAAGGCGCCAGGATGCATGGAGTGGGTGGAGCCCACTTGATAGTGGTAGCCCAAAATTTTGGTTAGGACACAGATGACTAAGCACCGAGAGGAAAGCATTGGCATACATGGAAGCTTTTTGGGGGCAATGGAGGTAGTTTGTTAGATTGGATCTATAGTACCATAAGTGTTTTACTCATAAAGTTGATTGCTCATATAAATGGAAGAGAGCTAATCTATAGGAACCCCTCCAAAAAGCATATCCACTCAAGAGTGGTGATGAAGACCAAAGGCTTGGACTTGGAGATTTTTAGAAAAAAAATGAAATAACAATGGAAATGGTCGTAAAACAAGGTGTTGGAGGAAATTTTATCTCTCCTCCAGGAATACAGGTGGCAGCTCATGATTGGATGAGACTGCATTAGAGGATGATTTCAACATGCACATGTGGTAGGAAGATTTAAGGTTTTTAGATGAATAAAGGGGTCATTCGCGAGTGACACATGTCACAACTTGGAAGGAACAATGTGACTTGAGTGATTTCATCATGACATCATCCTTCTACCATGACCACAGAGGATTTAAAGTGATAAATAGGAAGAAGCATAAAAATGACTGGGCATTGGGAAGATGCGGGAATGTTAGAAACAAATTAGCTCGAAGAGAATTCCTATTGGCTCTAGCTATAGCGGGTGGACCACGAAATACAACTTAGGCTATAGGAAAAATCCCAGAGGAACTTTAAAGGTGCACAAAGAAATGGCCAGGAGGTGACTCTCAGGACATGGCAGCATGGTGACATCATGCCATCCAATCAAGAGATTTGTCTAGAGGACCCCGCTGGTATCCATGCCCATAAGTCCCAACCCGATGGGATTGTTAAATGGAAATAATGGTTGCACCGGGTAGATGGTGTCAGGACACAAAGGCACAATAGTCAATAGTGCCATCCAATGAAAAGAGTGTCGGGAAGTCTGCACTAGGACAAATCATCCTGATGGATAGACCCTGATAGGTGAATAAAGCCACACATATATAAAGCATTGGGATATGGGAGTTTGGGGATAACGTAACAAGCCTAGGTTAAAAGTTCATGTAATAGAGTTAATAAAGGAAAAATAATACAAAGGTCAAGGGACAGTTATTTCAAGTTGAATGTTGGGCAAAATATCCCAGCGGGAATCACTTTTTTTGTATTATGGCTAAGGGGAAATTAGGAGAGACAATGGTAGAGGCTTTCAAAAAGAAAAAGAGTATTGTTGGCATTTTATTTTATAAAAATTAAGGAAAATGGGACAAAATGGAGGTGAAAGGTGACATGTTTCATGTGAGGAGGAAACTGAAGGAAAATTAAGGAAAAATGAAGAAATTTGATGGCCTGGGTGCAGGCGATATGGATAACCTTTCAAATCTGGTAGCGATTTCTTCAATATCAGGCCCAATGTCTCTTTCTCCTTCTTTATGCATATCAGTCATTAAACTGACAGCTTCATGGATTTCCCCTCTAGCCCTACAACCCTCGTTAATTGATAAAATAGGACTCTACTCCTATCAGAGCTGTAATTCAAAAAGAATTACCTTAGAACACTATCGGCAGCTTTAAAACACTATCGAGGGTTAATACCTTTCCCTTTCCCCTTTTCCTTTATGGAAATCGGAAATCGCTTTCAAGTTGCAATGTGATTGCCCTTGCGGACCTGACACCTCTATCCGCTCCTCCCTATAATGATTTCGGATCCGGAATATCGAGGTTCGAAGTTCTTATCGACGCCTCTCCGGTTTGTGATGCGATGGGTTCCTAGGACCTGACGGCTCCTTCTGCCTTCTATATAATATTTCGGCTCTGGAATGTTGAAGCTCGCACTGCGGTCATTCTAAATTGTTTTCACTCCACTTACACTTCTCCGATGCGATATTTGGATCAGACCCGATATGGCATACACAATTCTCAATAACGTTTCAAATCCAGAACAATGTTCCGCTTAAGGAATTCTCTGTGGAAATAGAGTTATTCAAAGAACACTGTAAAACAATATTCAGAAGCTTGCGCGTGCCGATATAAGGAAAAAAAATGATCCTCAGGCCTCAATCAAGCCCCGTGCGGGAAAATTAAGGTGAATTCATCACTTTCTACTCACAGTAATCAAGCTAGTTAACACATGCATACAACTTTCAATTAACAGAAGGCTCTTAATTATGATAGATAGAGAGAAAGTTTTCAGGGAGTAATGCTTCTGGCCCCCTCCTCCTCTATGGGAGTCTCATTGCCTCTTTATTCATAAATAATTGATAGGCCTTCTCAGACCGCATTTGTTACAAAAGCATGCTTTACATAGAATGATTTAAAGTGTAAAGTTTTTGTATAGTTTATCTAACAGCAATATAATTAGCATGTTTTATTCTCAATCCTACTCTATCTTAACCTAGGAAAACATGGAAATAGCTGGTTAAAGGACCCCACTCCCTTGCCTATAGATTTTTTTGGATTTTTGGAATATGTTTGAAGACTTTTTCCCTCTGAATCACGTGCTTCTGCATTAGACTCCTGAGGACAGAATTCTTCATGGGCTCCTGTCCATGAGTTCATCTACAGAACTGCCCAGTTTCTGTAGGACGTCTTCTGTAACCCAAGTAGCTTCAGTGGTTGGTTGTCCCTTCCATTTTCCCAAATACTGGAAGTACTCTCATCCCCTTGTCTTCTTATGCACCTTCTTGTCCAGAATTCTTTCTAGCTATAAATTCTTTGTTGTGGGTAACTGTTTTACCCAGTTAATCTCTGGAGTCTTCTGATCCCGTGTTGTATCATCTGCTATTTCATTCTCATACTTGTATAAGTCTGCAACATTAAAAATTGGTGATATTCCCACATTAGGTGGTAACTCAATCTCATAAGCATTTGTAGAGAATTTCCTCAGTATTCTGCACGGTCCAATTTTCTTTAACTTCAATTTATTACACTCCCTCTTTGGAAATCTCTCCTTCCTGAGATGTGCTAAAACCAAATCCCCAACTTCAAAGTTTACCTCTCTTCTTTTCATATCTGCTCTGGTTTTGTATTTGACATTGCTATCCTACAGCTATTGTTTCACTTGTTCATTTATTGTTTGCATTTTTGAATCTAAGGCTTCACTCTCTGCACTTCTCATCTCTTCTTTTCCAAATTTCTTAATTCAAATATTCCTCTTGGATGCATTCCATAAACAATATGGAATGGGCTCTGTCTTGTGCTCCTATTCGGTGAGTCGTTATATGCATACTCAACTTGTGCTAATACTTGATCCCATTTCCTTGGATGTTCTGCAGTAAGGCTCCTCAAAAGATTGCCTAAACTTCTGTTCACAACTTCAGTCTATCCATCAGTTTGTGGATGATAGGTAGAACTGAAACTTAAATTAGTTCCCAGCTTCTTCCATAGTGTTCTCCAGAAATCTCTAACGAATTTTGAATCCCTGTCTGAGACAATGCTTTTGGGCAACCCATGCAATCTTACAATATTTTAAAAAAACAAATTAGTAATATAAGAAGCATCACTAGTTTTATAACATGGTATAAAGTGTGCCATTTTTGAAAATCTATCCACTACAACAAAAATTGAATCATAACCTCTTTGAGTCTTTGGTAATCCCAACACAAAATCCATACTTACCATATCCCAAGGCCTATTTGGAATTGGTAATGGGATATACAAACCTATGTTTTGGCTCCTTCCTTTCTCATATTGCAAGACTTTACAATTTTTTACGTACTTCTCCACTTCAGATTTCATTTTTGGCCAGAAATAAAATCTGTTGAGCTGTTCAAAAGTCTTCTCCACACCAAATTGTCTTACAAGTCCTCCACTATGTTTCTCTTTGATTAAATTCTCTCTCATTGAACAGTTTGGTATGCACAACTGGTTTTTCTTAAATAACAATCCATCTTGTAGGAAATAATCCAACCACTTGATCCTACCCACCAAAACAGGATTTTTACAAGCCTCAAATGCCTCTTTAAAATCTGAATCGGTCTCATATAATTCCTTAAGAAAATCAAACCCAACACTTGGATTTGACTCTCTTGAAGCAATACATTTCTCCTACTTAAGGCACCTGCAAATTTATTTGACTGCTCAGTTATATTCTTCAACACAAAATGGAAACCTTGAAGATATTCTACCCATTTAGCATGTTTCTGGCTGAGCTTTGGCTGCTGCATTATAAACTGTAATGCATGGTTATCTTAATAAAGAATAAATTCTTTTGACATTAAATAATGCCTCCATTTCTTCGATGACTGCACAACTGCGTAGAACTCCTTATCATAAGAAGAATACTTCCTTTTTGAATCATTTAGATTTTCACTAAAATAAGCTATTGGTCTATCTTCTTGGCTTAAAACTCCTCCAATTTCTTCTCCGCTGGCATCACACTTTACTTGAAAAGGTTTATTAAAATGAGGCAAAACCAAAACAGGCTTTTTAGTGATTTTCTTTTTTAACAGCTGAAATTTTTTCTCTGCTTCAACACTCCATTTAAATGGTTGTTTGTCCTTCTTTATGGTCTCAATAATAGGTGCATTAATCTTACTAAAATTCTTAATGAATTTTCTGTAAAAACTAGAAAGACCGTGAAAACTCCTTACCTCAAAAACACTCTTGGGTGAAGGCCACTCCATAATTTCCTTGATCTTCTCTGGATCCATCTTCATCCCTTCATCACAAATAAGAAATCCTAAGTACACCAACTCCTCTTTCATGAATGAACACTTCTTCAGTTTCATCAATAGTTTTTCTTGTTGTAGCTTCTGTAAGACATAATTTAAATGCCTCATGTGCTCCTCCTTGGACCTGATATAGACTAATATATCATCCAAATACACTATTACAACTTACTAATGAACTCTTTAAGAATTCATTCATGAGTCTCATGAATGTACTTAGTGCATTTGACAACCCAAAAAGCATTACTCTCCATTCATATAGTCCCTCATTGGTCTTAAAATCGGTTTTCCACTCATCCCCTTCCCTTATCCTTTTCTGATGATACCCACTTTTAAGATCTAGTTTTGAAAAATATTTTGCTCCACTTAAGCAATCCATTAAATCTTCAATTCTAGGTAACGGAAATCTGTACCTCATTGTGATTTTATTGATGGCTCTCGAATTTGTAGACATTCTCCAACCTCCATCTTTCTTTGGGCTCAGTACTGTTGGCACTGCGCAAGGACTCAATCTTTCTCTGATCAACCCCTTGTCAAGCAATTCTTGTACCTATTTTTTAACTTCTTCATTTTCTGTAGGAGTCATTCTATACTCTGCTTTGTTAGGTAGGCTTGCTCTAGGAATCAAATCTATATGATGACTGATTCTTCTAATGGGTGGTAATTCATTAAGCAAATCATCAACAATAATATCACAATATTTCTCCCACATTTCTTGAAGTTCAATGGGTAAATCAGAAACTTTAGTAGAGGTCATTATTACCTTGGGTTTGCAAATTACAGCAAAATTTACCTCATTTTCTTCAACCTGCTTCAAGTATTCCTTTCCTCCAAGTAACAAAGTTTTGGATCAGTCTTCTGTCCTGGTACATCTTCTTCCTGCAGAGGCAACAACGTATGATTGACATCATCTTTTCCAAACTTGTAGGTGTTTCTTTTCCCATCATATATGGCTCCTCAGTCATATTGCTAAGGTCTTCCAAGAAATATGTGACACACATCCATGGGCATCACATCACAAATAATTTTATCTTTATACTTGCCCACTTGAAATTCCACTTCACATTGTTCATTTACTAATAGTTGATGTCCCTTTTGCAACCATGACACTTTGTAAGGTGTTGGCTGCTTCATTGTCTCCAGCTTCAATTTCTCCACTACTTCTATAGAAACTAAATTTTCAGTGCTACCACTATTAATGATCATTTGGCAACATTTCCCTTGAACTTTACACACTGTCCTGAATAAAGTCTTCCTTTGTGGTGGTTCAGCAACCTCCTTTGTTGGCTTAAGTAGGACGTTATTAACTACCAAATATTCTGCTATTTTTGGTATATTTTCTTCTTCTGCTACTACTGCCACCGGTGCTTCTCCCTCAACTGGAGCAACAATTGCATTCCTCGAATTTGTTTCTACATTCTCTGGGCACTCAAAAGCTCTATGTCCCAGCTTTTTACTTCTGTAACATCTCATTTCTCTGCCTCTTCCACTGCCTCCTCTTCCTCTAGAGAAACTCCCTCTACCTCTTGCATCACTTCCTATGGGTGCATGCTAGGTTGAGCTGCTGCTAGCTCCATCTTTAGGATTTGTAGATCTTCCTCTACCACTTGGACTTCCCTTTCCTCGGAAAGTACCTCTCCCTCTGTAGACTGCTTCCTCATGAGTTTTTCTTCAGCTTTCAGTGCTATCTGATAAGCTTCCTCTATTGTTTTAGGAGACAGTAGACTTATCACCTTGAACGTCCATCCTGAGGCCATTCATATATCTGGCCACCTTCTCATCTGTATCTTGTGCTTCTCCGACTCTTATGTTCACCTTATAAACCTCTTCTGTGTATTCTTTTACTGTCAAAGATCTATGTCTAAGATTTTTCATTTGTCTAAACAATGTTTGCTGATAACTACTTGGCAAAAACTTACCTCTTAACTTTGTTACCATCCTGCTCCAATTCTTGATTGGTTGCTTACCAAGTATCTTCCTTTTTTCCTGCACACCATCCCACCAAATCACTGCATGGCCTTTTAACTTGGTGACAACAAACTTCACTTTCTTCTCATCTTCTGTTTCTTCATAATCAAAGAATTTCTCCATGCCATTAATCCAGTCTATCAATTCTTCTGGATTCAGTCCTCCTTGGTATACCAATACCTCGGTCTTTGGCCTAGTTGTGGATCTCAACACTGACTGAAAGAAACTCATCTCAGGAGTAATCTCTACAGCTTCCTCCTCTATAGCTTCAACCTCAGATTTGCTAACATCTCCATGATCTAAGTTTCTGTCTAAGGTTAATGCATCCAATCTAACTTGCATCTGTTGCACCGCTTCCATTATTTCAACATTTGCAACAGGCCGTCCTCTTCCACCATGTACTCGTCCTATTCCAAATCTAAAATCCATAGTAACTTTCCTTCTCCCACTTCTGAGATTCAATCCAATGTCACTTGGCTTCTCTGATACCACTAATGATGGCCTGGGTGCGGGCAATATGGATAACCTTTCAAATTTGGCAGCGATTTCTTCAATATTAGGCCCAATTACTCTTTCTCCTTCTTTATGCATATCAGTCATTAAACTGATAGCTTCATGGATTTCCCCTCCGGCCCTACAACCCTTGTTAATTGATAAAATAGGACTCTACTCCTATCAGAGCCATAATTCAAAAAGAATTACCTTAGAACACTATCGGGGGCTTTAAAACACTATCGAGGGTTAATACCTTTCCCTTTCCCTTTTTCCTTTACAGAAATCAGCAATCGCTATCGCGTTATTCCTAAAGTGTGAACACTTGGTTCACTTTCAAGTTGCGATGCGATCGCCCTTGCGGACCTGACACCTCTATCCGCTCCTCCCTATAACGATTTCGGATCCGGAATATCGGGGTTCGATGTTCTTATCGGCGCCTCTCCGGCTTGTGATGCAATGGGTTCCTTGGACCCGATGGCTCCTTCTACCTTCTATATAATATTTCAGCTCCGGAATGTCGGAGCTCGCACTGCGGTAGTTCTAAAGTGTTTGCACTCCACTTACACTTCTTTGATGTGATATTTGGATCGGACCCAATATGGCATACACAATTCTCAATGACGTTTCAAATCCGGAAGAGTGTTTTTCTTAAGGAATTCTCTGTGGAAATAGAGTTATTCAAAGAACGCTGTAAAAAAATATTCGGAAGCTTGTGTGCGCTGATATAAGGAAAAGAAAATATCCTGAGGCCTCAATCAAGCACTGTCCAGGAAAATTAAGGCGAATTCATCACTTTCTACTCATAGTAATCAAGCTAGTTAACACATGCATACAAATTTCAATTAACAGAAGGCTCTTAATTTTGACAGACAGAGAGAAAGTTTTCAGGGAATAATGCTTCCGGCTCGCTCCTCCTCTATGCGAGTATCGTTGCCTCTTTATTTATAAATAATTGATAGGCCTTATCAGACCTTATCTGTTACAAAAGCATGCTTTACATAGAATGATTTAAAGCGTAAAGTTTTTGTATAGTTTATCTAACAACAATATAATTAGCATGTTTTATTCTCAATCCTACACTATCTTAACCTAGGAAAACATGGAAATAGCTGGCTAAAGGACCCCACTCCCTTGCCTGTAGATTTTTTTGGATTTTTGGAATATGTTTGAAGATTTTTTCCCTCTGAGTCACATGCTCCTGCATCAGAATTAGAGGCATCAATAATAAAAATATATTAGAGCATCAATTTATATCCTTTTGTCAATTCACTTTCAAAATTAAACTCATAGAGGAGAAGAGAATGAAGAGGAGAAGGAAAGAAAAGGGAGGATAAGTAAAGATGGATCAAGAAAGTACAAGTTGAATTAAGAAGCTTTAGTAGGAATACTTCCGGGTAACAGGTTGCATGTGTAATTTCCTAGATGGGTTTGGAACTCATGGTATTTCTATGTGTGTATTTGGTTTCTTTGCTATCATTGGAATGGGTTTGGATAGGTTTCGACATTGGTTTTACGCTTTCCTTGCCATTTCTCGAAAGACATGATGTGATAGGATTATTTCTCGGTTGAGCTTTGGATTTCCATAAGGTTTTATATCTGAGTGAGGCCGTCTTAGGAGAATCCCAAAAGTTGGGGATGGAGATGGTCTTCGTCGGGAGACCCTCAATAGGTGGGTGGAGATAGGAAAATTCCTCAAGGGATGCTGAAGGAATTCTAAGGCATCTAATCTCAGTTTCATTTTGTGATGTCAGATTTGGTTTAGGTGAGATCATGTTATAGTGGGGGTGGAGGTTTTTTAATCTCTAGATTCCCTTGGTTTTTTTATTGATTGGTTTATCCCATGATATCCCACATTCATGCTTGGAATATGGTAGAGGGGTGATTGGCTGAAAGGAAGATTTGATTCAGCCAATATATGGTTGGGTCATACATGGACATGCCTAGCTTGGTTGGATTTGCATATGGTTAATAAGAACTAATTTTCTGTTGTATTTGAAATGTAAATGCACTTGTTATTATGTGGCTTTAGTGGTTGTTCTATCATTGTTATCTAAATGGTTATATGACAATCATAAGAATGTTTATGTCATAGATCTAAGTATGTCTCTTATTACATTTCACTTATTGAATGTTTGGATAATTAATGCATGACCTAATTTTTGTTATGAAAACTATTGTCAGAAGGCATAAATCCTTCTTGTTAAACCTCAGATAAGTTTTCATATCCTTATGCTCAAATATGCATTCATGACATGTAGCTTTCATGTTCATCAAGAGTTTTATAGACTATGAGTCCTGGTTGGGAGATATTAGGCTAAGTAATGGTTTAATTTTTAGCTTGAAATTTGTGTTTCTATGTCATTCATCATTTATGGATGTTTCATTGAGTTTTGTGGAGGGGTCTAAGTCCTATCCCTAAAATCGTGGCTTAGAATTTCATGTCACTGGCATTGAAATAACTGAAAAATTCCACAATCACTGGGAAGTAAGCTTGTGGGAGAAACTAGAGGTTTACAGTCACTTAGAGACCTTGGCAAGGGAGCTACTTAGGCTCTAGTCAGTGAAAAAGGGAGTTAGCTCAGGGGTTGGACACCTAGAGGAGTTGGGTTTCTCTTGGAGGTTCTGTGGCACCTCAGGAAGGTCAGTGAATTCCTAGGTCATTGAATCCATTTTGTTAAGGTCATATAGGAGGTTGAGTCTTATCATAGTGACCCTCAGCTCATATTTACCTCGAGAAAACTAGTGAAAGTTGGTAAATGTGCGAGGAGGCGATTACAAGTTGGTAGCAAAGTGAAGTTTCTCTCTCTTTGAGTAAAACATGATGTTTTCATGGTTATGGTTTTCAATCATGGGGTCATGGTTGTCATGGGGTCATCGTATATAGTTGGTATGGTCATGCATGATGTTTTTATATTGATATGATTATGCATATATTAGCACGACGCATGCTATTGTGGATTGATTTTGTAGATGAGATAAGCCTCCCCTGAACATAAAAGAGGCATTGTTTTTATTTTTGTATCTATTTGGTTTAACTCACATGGCCTACTTCCATGAAGAAGAGAATCAAAGATGATGATAAAAATGGTATACTACCATTCCCGTGACTCTCCTTATAGATTAGCTGGGAAGAAAGGAGATGAGTATTCTCCTGGTATAGCAGAGACATTGAGGAGTCTGAGAGTAGAGACCATACGCTGAAAAGTAGACAATGACATGCTGGTTGAAGCTCAAGAAATAATTGCAAGGGCTCAGTAAAAGTAGGTAGAAGTCAATGCAACAATTTTTGAGAGCTTGTCGAAATTGCAAATACAAGGACAATTAAGGATCATTCAAGAGAAGGAAGACAAAAACTAATGGAGCCTACGGTAACAAGTCTCGGTCTAGATACAGGTTGGATAGAGGGGATACAGTTGGAGGTGATAGATCATTGGATACAATTGACAAGAGGAATGGTAAGTATGGGCATCATTCTAGTTCCTCATCTAGCAGACATTATCATCATCATCACCATCATCATCCTTATAGGAGGAGTGACTACCTACCCGAGGAGTTCAATAAAGTCAAGGCTCCTACATTCAATGGAGAGATGAAGAAGTGAGAGGATGCAGAGACATGGTTTCTTGGGATGAATAAATTCTTCAGATTGCATAGCTATTTAGTTAACATGAAAGCCAAGATATTCACCTTTAGTCTCAAATGGAAAACAGATATTTGGTTGGAAGATGTGATGAATGTTAAGGGCATTTGGGAAGAAGAGTTTATTTTGGATGATTTTGGGAGATGCCATAAAAAGTGCTTATGAGAGAGGTAATTCGATGATAGAGCTAATGAGTTCTACAAGTTTCAAATGGGTTATCTGACATGTGATGAGTATACTAGTAGGTTTGTGGATCTATTGAGGTATGTGCTTTACCTCAAGGATGAGAGGGTTAAGATTCAGAGATTCATCAGAGGGTTTCGAGTAGTATATAGAGTTTGGATTGAGTTTGATGAGCCTATATTGTTGTAGAGGACCATCTGGAAGTTGAAGAATTTTTATGAGCAGCCAAATCATAAATTTGAGCCTAAATGATAATTTAAGGGGAATGAGAAATTTAAAGGGAAATGGTCACCGAAGCGGGTAAGACCTCAGGATGTGGGTGAGAAAGAAAATGTTACTCCTTACAAGAAACTAAACGTAGTTGAGAAGGGACATGGGTCACAACCTATAGAGAAACATACTGGAGGTGATGATAGGGGACCATTATAGTGTTGGATATGTAGAAAAGATCATCGTAAGAAGGATTGTCCATCATACCAAGGTGGTAGGCCTTAGATATATAACGGTTAGGAGGCACAAAAAATTGTGGAAGTTTGTCATAACATTAACCTGATTTATGCAGATGTAGAAAACAAGAAAGAAGACCACCAAGAATCCATTATTCATATGGAAGGTAAGCTCTGTGGTTGAATCATTTCTATTTTGATTGGTCGTGGATCTAATTATAGTTATGCTAATTGTGACCCTGTGGATAAGTGTGGCTTGAGAAATGAAGTGAATGCAATGTCTCAGTCATTGCAGTTAGCTACAAGTATTAAGAAGAGAGTTAATCATTGGGTGAGAACTTATGCATTTGATCTGAATAGTGTTCCTACAACAACACATCTGAATGTGCTACCATTGGGATCATATAGTTCTCCTTTTCATATGGATTGGTTGTATCTTCAGAAGACCAAAGTAGATTGTTACGACAAGGCTATTGAGTGCTTGGATGATAATGGGGAAAAGATAAATTTTCAAGGAAAGAGGAATCCTACATCAGGTAGGATGGTCACGACTATGTAGGCTAAGCGCAGTTGCAAGCAAGGGTTTATGATATTTGCAGTTCATATTTCCATTGACAAGGGTAGGGATGTTGAGAATGTATAAATATTCTAGAGGTACCCTATATTAAAGTAGTTTTATGATTTGTTTCCATTGGAGATCCCATAGTTTCCTCCCCACAAGGAAGTGTAATTTTCTATTGATTTGATACCGGGGAAACACCAAAATCAAAGGCACCTTACAGGATGAGAACACCAGAGTTAGTACAGTTGAAGTTGTAGCTACAAGAAATTCTTGATAAGGGATACCTTAGGCCAAGTGTATTTCCTCGGGGTGCACCAGTCCTTTTTATGAAGAAGAAGTATTTTACCCTCAAGTTATGTATTGATTTTAGAAAGTTGTGCAATGTGAAGATTAATAGCAGGTACCCATTATCAAGGATTGATGACTTGTTTGATCAGTTGAATGAAGAATTAATGTTCTTGAAGGTTGATATGAGATTAGGATACCATCATGTACACATCAAGGAAGAGGACATCTACAAGACTACTTTTAGGACCAAGTCTGGGCATTATGAATTTGTTTTGGTTGGTTTTGGTTTGAGTAATGCGCCAACTACTTTTATGCACTTGATGAATAGTGCAGTGTGTCCTTATCTGAAAAAAATTGTGATTGTACTCATTTATTATATACTGATATATTCTAAGAGTGAAGAAGAGCATGAAAAACACTTAGTAGCAATATTGAGATTGTTAAGAGAGCATCCATTCTATGATAATATTAGGAAGTGTAGCTTCTTTCAGGAAAAGGTGCATTACTTGGGACATCTTGTCTCCAAAGAAGGCATAACAGGGGATCCATAAAAAGATAAATTCTATCCTGGAGTGTGAAGATCCTAAGAATGTGGACAAATCATTCATGAGGTTAGCAGGATACAAGAAGAGGTTCATCTAGAACTTCTCACACATTGCATATCCTATTACATTTGTTCGAAGGAAAGGTAAGAAATTTGAATGGACAGAGGAGTGTGTGGTCAATTTTGAAAATTTTAAGGAGTTGTTGACCAATGCTCCAGTTCTTAAGATTGCAGATCGAAAAAAAGAGTTTGTAGTGTGTACAGATGCCTGCAAGAGAGAACCTGGTTGGGTCTTGATGCAAGATGGATAAGTGGTGTGTTATGAGTCTAGGAAGTTGAATGAGAATGAGAAAAACTATGTGACTCATGATCTTGTGTTGTCAACTATTATTGGTGCCTTGAGGATGTGGAGGAATTATCCTCTTAGCAGGAGCTTTTTATTGATGAGCGATCAAAGTAGTAAATAAGGTATACTATTGGTTTAATCTGTGGAAGGAAGTGGAAGAGTTTGCGGCTAGATGTTTGCACTGTGAGAAGGTGAAAGAAGAGCTTGTGCATCTTTGTGGGTTGCTTCAGCCTATTCTAATTCCAGAATGGAAATGGGAGTTCATTTCAATGGATTTCATTACATCTCTTTCGAGGACATGGAGGAAACATAATTCTATCATGGTTATGGTTGATAGTTTGAACAAGGTAGCTCACTTCATTCTAGTGAAGACTACTTATTTAACTAGTGAGGTGGCATAGATCTTCATTAGGTATATCGTGAGATTACATGATGTTTTGAAGAAGATTGTGTCACATAGAGACGTTAAGTTCACTTCCAAGTATTAGATGACATTGTTTGCAAGTTTGTGGATGATGTTCGCCTTTAGTACAACTTATCATTTGGAGACATATGGACAAAAAAAGAGGGTCAGTAGGGTTCTGGAGGATATGTTGAGTATGTATGTCATGCACTAGTAGAAGAGATGGGAGGAGTACCTTCCATTGGTTGAGTTTTATTACAACAATGGGTATAATGAGTCATCGAGGATGAGTACATTTGAGGCACTTTATGGGAAGATTTGTAATACTCCCATCAGTTGGAGTGATCTAATGAAATGGGTATTAATAGGATAGAACATTTTTGCAGAAATGGAATAGGAAATTCAGGTTATAAAGAAGAATATAATGGAAACACAGGTTCGACAAAAGAGTTATGCAGACCATCAAAATGGGTTTAAGGATTTTTCAGGTTGGGGAGCATGTGTATTTGTGCATCAAGCCTAAGAATAAGTCCTTGAGGATTGGATCATGTGCCAAGTTGGAACCAATGTATTGTGGGCCTTCTAGGATCCTTGAGGGGATTGCAATAGTGGCCTATGGACTTGTAATGCCTCTGATAGTGAAATTCCATGATGTTTTACATGTTTCATTTCTTAAAATATAGGTAAAGGATGTTGATCATGTTATTGATTTTTTTGTAGTGCAGGTGGAACCAAAAGTAGAATTCTAGCCAAAGCCTTAGTGCTTGTTGTAGTGGAAACAAATCATGCTCCAACACAGAGAAATCGAGCAACTTAAAGTGCAGTAGAAGCACATTGGATCAAACAAAGGTACATGGCAGATGGTTGATCAAATGAGGGCTATGTATCCTTCATTGTTTGTTGGTTGAGGCAGAGAAATTTTGGTATATGTATATATGTACATGGATGTAAATAGTGCCATGAGCTATGTTATAAAGCTCTAATAAGTGGTATGGGTGTTATGGTTTTATGCTTGTCATGTTGGCATTCTTTTTAGCAGGTTACTCATTGTAAATACCGCAACAAGCTAAGCTATAAAGCTCCATAGGAAGTATGCTTTTGGTTTTTAGTGGTTTTTCTTGTTCTAGGTGTGATAAAAAACCAAGATCTGTGTACCCCAAAAGGGGACAGGTCTATAATAACCTTGAGTTAAAATTTAATGTAATAAAGTTAATAAAGGAAAAATAACACCAAGGTCAAGGGACACTTATTCCAAGTTGAATGTTAGCAAAATATCCTAGTGGGAATCACTTGGTATGTATTATGGATAACTGGAAACTCGCAAAGGTAATGGAAAATGATTTGAAAAGGAAAAACGATATTATTGGCATTTTATTTTATGAAAATAAAGGAAAATAGGAGAAAATGGAGGTGAAAGGTCACATGTTGCATGTGAGTAGAAAATTGAAGGAAAATTAAAGGAAAATGAAGAAATTAGAGGAATCAATGATAAAAAAACATCAAAGCATCTGTAAGTATCATGTTGTTAGTTCATTTTCAGAATTAGTCTGTCATTGGCATGGGTTTTACTAGGTTTCGATAGTGGTTTTAGCCTTGCCTTTCCATTTCTAGATAGACATGGTGTGATGGGATTCCTTCTCAGTTGAGCTCTCGAGTGTCGGAAGGTTTTGGATCTAGGTGAGGTGGTCTCATGAAAATACCAAGGGTTGGGGTGGAGATGATATTGTTTGGGAAGCCCTCAACATATGGGTGGAGATAGGAAAACTCCTCAAGGCATGGTGCAGGAATTTTGAAGCATCCAAGCTTGGTTTGGTTTTGTGATCTCTAAACCCATTTAAATGAGATCAAAGCATGGTGAGGATGGAGGCGATTTAAGCTTTGGATTCCATTGGTTGTTTATTCATTGGTTTATCCCATGATATACGACATTCATGTTTAAAATATGTGATGGGGTTGATTGGATGAAAGAAAGATTTGGTTTAGCCAATCTATGGTCATGTGGTAACTGGAAATCCCTAATTTTGCTGGATTTTCATATGGTTAATAATAGCTAAGTTTATGATTTCTTTGATAAGATAATGTAGTTTTTAATATGTGGATTTAATGGATGTCCTATTTTTTTTCTTCTATCCGGTTATATATTGGTTATAAGCATGGTGATATAGTAGATCTAAGTATGTCCCTTATCATATTTCATTCAATGAATATTTGCTTAGTGAATGCATGACCAAATTGGTTTTATGACAATTATTGCGAGAAGGCATAAATCCTTCTTGTTAAACCTCAGATAAGTTTCCAGATCCTTATGTTCATATATGCATTCATGACCTGTAGGTTTCATGTTCATCATGTGTTTGATGTAATGTCAATCTTGGTTTGGAGATTTTATGTCAATTACTGGTTTAAGTTTTGGTTTAGAATCCTTGTTTCAATGTGATTCATAATTTATGGAAGTTTTAGTGAGTTCTTGTAAGGGGACTAAATCATAGCCCTGAAAACGTGGCGTAGAATTCAGGGTCGCTCGCATAAAACTAACTGAAAAATTCCATAGTCACTGAGAAGCAATCCTATGGGAAGAAGTAGAGGGTTACAATGTCTTTCAGGCCTTCGTAAGGGAGCAACTAAGGCTCTAGGTTAGTGAAAAAAAGAGTTAGCTTAGGGGTTGGAAACTTGAAGGAGTTGGGTTGCTCCTAGAGGTCCCGTGGCACTTGAGGAGGGTTCGTGAAGTCTTAAGTTTTCAATTCCATTTCTTTAAGGTCATATAGGAGGTTGAGTCTTATCATAGTGACCCTTCGCTGATGTTTACTCTTGGAAAACAAGTGAAAATGGGTAAATGTGGGAGGAGGTAGATACAGATAAGAACCTGGACATAGCCATAGTCTAGCTCACATAAAAACAAGATATGGGTCATAGAGAAAATAGTCATGGAGGCTATTGGCACAACTAAGTGCTTGAAGGTTTGAGCTAGTGGTCAAAACACCTAGTACCATGGCAAAAAAAATGTAAAGGTGCAAAAAAAAGGAACTAAAGGAAATAGTTGAAATGTCTGGTAGCAATATTAATGGAATGCATTTGGAATTTGGATAGATGTTTCAACAAATGTGACTTGATAACTTCAGTAAATACAATTGTTAAGAGTTCTGGTTCATGGAAATAAGGACCACAACACACGGGGTGTTATCACTCTAGTAATTTCTTTGAAGTAAGAAAAAGGAAAAACCAAAGGTAACCAGTGTCCACTTTTGGAGATTAGGACCTAGCCTTCCTGATGCTCAGAGAGGGATCTCTCTTTAAGTGTAACTTTGTTTTAGTTAATATGTTTAAGGCTAGCTATGATTGTTCAAGGAGTTTTGATTTTGTTTGAAATTTGGTGGTGAGATATCTTAAACAAATGGATAAATTGATGTATTTTAGAACATTGGGCTATGGAATCAACTGATAAGGAAACAATTTGGAAAAACTCACTAAAGGGGATGTTCCAAGGGAAAGATATTAGAGCATATTTCAGATGTTTGAGACAGAGGGGTGAAAGGGCTTCACTCGGGATGAGAGAGTACTTAAGGCTTCTCAGCCCTCGATAATGAATGATGAAGGAAGGGGTAATCGAAATCAAAGGGAAGTTAAGAATCCTTTAATCTGGATTATTTATGAAATAAATTTAAACTAAATAGCAATTAAGAATTCTTTAATTTAAATTTCAGGAGAAAAAATTCAAATGCTTAACTCTTAAAAATACGGTGTGATTTAACGAGGTTCTGAAATATATTTTTAGTTACAGCATTTAGATTGAAATACATATAATATTGTGAATAACTTTGAGGAATTGATAAAGACACATGAAAATACTTGTCTGATATTCGCTCAACACATGAATCCTTTGAATAGTCTGATCTTTATTAATTAATCCAGCTTGCTGGCTCATCAACTAATACAATAACCTTCTGGTTCTTCTTGATCAAAAAGTCTATAGAAATGTCTAATAGAGTCCACACTACATACTTCGAATTGTGAATTATTTATACAAAAATTATTACAAAATATCTCAAACTAATTTGAGATTTAATCTAGGAAATAAAAATATCTTCTTGCAAGAAGATAGAGAAACCTATTGAATTGCTTTCATGTTGTTCCTTTTATTTTGGTGCTGCTAGCCCTTTATGCTGCTTTGTTGTTTAATCTTTTACGCTAGACGATTCATCTACTTTTGGCTTTCATCTGATACACTTTGACACTGCACTCTTTGACTCTGCTGATCTGTCTTCATCTTTTTACTTGGTTGTTTTACTATTACTGTACACTAACCTTTATACCACATATTTCTCACAGTAAATCAGTAATTTTCTCCCATGTTTCAGCATCAAGTAATTGAATGCTAAGCATCCTCCTATATATTTCATTTGCCTCGGTGTACTTGGAAAAAGTAGGCTTATTGATAAAAAAGTGTTTTACCTCATGCTGGAGGTAAAACAAGTTTTCAAATGTCTGAGAAATTACTTTGCATGTTGGCAATAACTTGATTGATGATGTACTGACCTATTCTTTTGCTAGCTCTCTAATTTTGTTGTTGTAATCATGCTATGTCATGAGCTTGTTATTTATTACTAAGGGACTAGGTAACCCTTTCTGTCTCAAAATTTGAAAATTAGCCATAAATCTATCAACGGATACCAGCATATTCTAGCACTTGGCCTCCCACAATTCTTCTTTTACTCTTTGGATGGCTTCTGTAGCCATCTTTATTAAATCTATCTATTCAAAAATCACCTAAATAGATGGCCAAATATCATTGACAGAGTCAATGATATTGGCCCATAATAGTTCATTAGCATGTCCAAGGGGTTCCTTTAGTGTTAGGTCCTTCTCCATGGCTTTTATTCTCTCATTCATCTTGACATCTTTCTACACTTCTTCTTTTTGCATGATTTTGGCAAGCTTGTAATCAGTTTCCAAGCTTGTCTCCTTCCCTTTTAGCTTATTCATTTATATTTCCTCTATGGACATCTCTTCCATAGCTTTAACTAACTTTGCTAATTCTTCACCTGATTCACTTGTGGTAGATGTAGACTCTGTTGAAACTAGCCGTGCTATGGCCATAGTAGCTGTCAGAGCCAATGAGGCATCCAATGTGGAAGGAACAACTATTGAGACTGTTGGGATGACATTCACTGAGGTTGTGGCAATATCAGTCTCCTTCAATTGGATTAAACTGCCCAATTCCTTCCTTATCTCCCTTAACTGATCATTTAATTTTATGACTAAGTCCATCAATTCTTCATGCCTGGTTTGGTTTTCTAATACTTCATGTGTCTGGGTATGCTACAGATGAGGTATCCTCATTTGCTTTTTGAGTGTTGTAATGTCATCATTAATTTTCTTAATTAGTTTCTTAGTGGCTTTGATATCTTTAGGATCATGTCCAAATTCAATCACTAAGTCTTCCAAGGACTTGATTCTGGTATCTTTGGCCTATGAGCAGGCTTCCTCCAATTGATACTGACCTGAGATATTGGTCAATTAATTCTGCAATTGATTTGCAGCTATGGCCTTTCTAGTAAGAGTGGAGTAAATCATTTCTCTTGTTTTTTTGTGGAATTTAATTTGGTTAATGCCATGAATATCCATTGCCAATAAGTCAAAATCAATTTTATTGAAGTTTGTTGATGTCCTTGGCTATTGCATAGTTGTCTTTATGACAGAAATTTTCATATTTCCTTCCTTGATGTCAAAAGCTGACATCAACATGGTTTGATTGGTAGGTGTAATCTTCAGATATTGTGCATAAGACTGTGCCTCTCCCTCTTGTTTTCTTTCCACAGGGGGCCATAGGAGAGCTTAGTCATTTTTCCAGCCCTAAAACACCCATTGTTTCTCTACACCAAGAGAACTTCTCAGAGCTAACAGATTGTGTCAATGCATCTGCAGTATTCTTCAAAGTGTCCACCTTTACCAGCAACACCTTTTTGTCTTCTATAAAATCCCTCACAAAGTGATACTGAACATCAATGTGCTTTGTCTTTGAATGATAAGCAGGGTTCTTTGCCAAGAAAATTGCACTTTGGCTGTCACAGTCTATTATTATAGCTCCCTGTACTAACCCCATACTTGAACACAATCTCTGCAACCAAACTACTTCCTTGCTTGCATGAGTGGATGCCATGTATTTTGCCTCTGTAGTTTATAGTGCCACTACAGATTGTTTCTTACTCATCCAATTGACTACACCTCCAAATAGGTTAAACACATGGCCACTTGTAGATCTTCTCTAATCCAGATCTCCAGCCTAGTCTGCATCAACAAAGCCACGAATATCCAACACTCTGTCCAATCATGGTCTTCCTTGGTAACGCAAGCCATAATCACTAGTGCCACGCAAATACCTGAAAACCCGCTTCACTGCTGTCCAGTGCTCCTTCCCTGGTTTTGACATAAACCTGCTCAGTACTCCCACTGCATGTGCAATGTCTGGTCTAGTACAGACCATTGCATAAATCAAGCTACTGACTTCACTTGCATATGGAACACAGGACATGTCCTCTTCCTCTTCTTGTGTCTTGGGACACTGTTCAGCAGATAACCTCACGCCTACAGGAATAGGAACCTTCACCAGTTTACTATCCTGCATATTAAACCTCTACAGTATTGTCTCGAAATACTTCCTCTGGTTTAACCAGAGCTTCCTCCTTGCCCGATCTCTTTTAATTTCCATGCCCAAAATATAGTTTGCAGCACCGAGATCTTTCATGTGAAATTTGGAGGACAATTGGGTCTTCAAATCCTGGATAATTTCTTTGTCATTTCCAACCAACAACATATCATCCACATACAAGACCAGATAAATAACATGGTCACCAATTAATTTAAAATACACACAAAGATCTGCTTTGCTTCTGGTGAAGCCAAGTCCCCGTATAAATGTATCAAATTTCTGATACCACATCCTTGGTGACTGTTTTAACCCATACAGAGACTTCTTTAACTTGCATACTAGTTCTTTCTTACCCTTCACCGCAAAGCCTTCAGGTTGCTTCATGTAGATTTCCTCTTCCAAATCCCCGTGAAGAAATGTTGTCTTCACATCCATCTGTTCTACCTCAAAATCAAAAGTAGCAGCAACAGATAAAAGTAATCTAATAGAAGTTACCTTGGCAACAGGAGAAAAAATATCACCAAAATCAATTCCCGGCACCTGGGATAACCTTTTGCTACCAACCGAGCTTTGTATTTCTCCACCTTCCCTTCTGCATTTGTCTTCTTCTTGAACACCCATTTGCTGCCAATGGGTCTCCTTCCAGCCGGAAACACCACCAGATCCCAAGCCTCATTTTTGTGCAAAAGATGCCATTTCATCAACCATGGCCTCTTTCTAGAGTTTTCCATCCTCTGAATCCACTGCTTCCTTCACAGTTCTGGGATCATCATCAGTAACAGACAGAGCAAAGTTTGAACAGAAAGCGGAATGACTATACCTTTCTGGCTGCCTTCTTTCTCGAGCTGATCTTCTCACAGCCGGAGTTTGTGGCTCTTCATCTTCTGATTCCTCCTCTGCTACAGAGTCTGATTCCTCCTCCTTTAGTTCAAACTTTATCTTCACAGGTTCCTTTGGTTGGACTTCATGTTTAATAACATCTTTCATCTCTCTAAACACCACATCTCGACTGTACACAACCTTCTGTGTGATTGGGTTCCAAAGCTTATAACCCTTTAAACCATC
>APFE030300143.1:42125-111324 GCA_000404065.3 Pinus taeda
CTTGAAGAAGCCAAGTACACATCCCCACCTTCATCTGAGGTGGTTTTTGCCTCTGCAGAAGGAGCATCGTCAAATCCTTTTCCTTTATTAGGAGCTTTAGATTTACACTCCCTTTGAAGTGCCCTTCCTTTCCGCATTTCCAGCACACCACCTTTGTAGGTTTTCCTGGAGATTTAGATCTCCCTCTAGATTTAGATCTCCCACTCGATGACTTATTTTTGTTTCTATTGTGGGACCGTCCTCGTACAGACAAGGCATCACCATTCTGGCTGTCCATATTTTTCCGTCTCATCTCCTCCGTCAGCCAAGGATGAGACTATTTCATCAAACTGCAAAGCAGTTGCATTGCTACCTATTGCAATAACCAGACTATCCCACGAATCTCGTAGAGAACACAAAAAACTCATGCACTTATCTTCATCTGAAATTTTAATATCAACAGATGATAATTGACTTAACATAGTATTAAACGCATTTAGATGCTTCGTCATCAAGTCTCCATCTTTCATCCTCAGGTTATACAGCTTTTTCTGCAGGAATAGTTTATTCATCAGAGACTTAGATTGGTACAAAGTCCCTAACTTATCCCAGAGAGCCTTCACCGTAGCTTCCCCTGATACATTCAGCAATACTGAATCTGAGACACACAATCGTATTGTGCTCTTTTCCTTCTGATCCAATTTCTTCCATTCTTCATCGGTCACTCCCATTGGTTTAGTACTCGGATCTACCGTGATCCACTGATCTTTATCCAGCAACAGATCCTCCATCTTGAGTTTCCACAACTCAAAACTCTGACCATTGAACTTCTCAATCTCTATCTTTCCACTGCTTGCCATCTTCTTTCACCACCAGAATCGAATCTCGCAGTCTCCCACTGAACAGGGTCGTACCACAAGCCGAGCAAAAAACCCCTCAGCAACAAAGGCAATCCCCTTGAAGCCAAAAAAACAGCTCTTGATACCAATGTAGGTTTTAACCCATACAGAAATTACCCGGATACGGAATTCTAATCACAGAAAAATTAAAAATGAAAGAGCTAACACATTAAAAACACATATATACAGAGATTTCCCACTGGATTCCAAACCCAGGGACTTACCGAGACTTGATTTTCGATTATGTTTCCTTTCAATGTTTACAATAATTACTATACATGCCAAAGCATTTTCCCATACCATGGACCGAAAAACCGTCGTGTTCCAAAACCATGGACCGAAACCAATCGCGTCCAAAAAACATGTGCTGAAAATCATACACAAAACCATAGGTGGGTCCGCCAACCTAACATAGGGTCCAAAACCAAAATTTTCTGGGGCGCTGCCCCGGACCCCATAAAGTGGGGTTACGGGTACCCCTCAAACCCCCTGTTAACTATGTGGAAAGAATATAACACAACCCAACAGTGCCTTCAGTTTCTCATTTCTCATCTTGATTTCTTTAAACCTGTCCTTAATATCCTTATATTTATTGGCAAGCCTACGAAATGAGGAAACTTCTACACTGAGTTGTCTTTCCAACATTGAGTTTGTGAAGTAGATGGCTCTTGTGGTTCTCTAAATGGAGTTGTTCCCCTGCTCATGTCAAACTCAGTATTAGTTACTTCTGTTGAGCCTTCTATGTCTTCATGTTTTAAAACAAGATTGAGCCTTGGCCTTTTGCTCTAATTTTCTTCATACTGCACATTTGATGTGTCCATACCTGAAATGGAGGCTCCCTCTCTATTCCTCTTTGGATTCTTTTCCTCATTCTTAGGGGTCTATAAAATAATAGAGGTACTCATGGTTCCTTCTTAATGTGGTACCTGCATGAATGAGATTTCATCAAGATGTCTCTCTAAATCAATATATGTATTTTCAACATATACCTTTGTACTATTCATGTGTACAAGATTGTTTTCCAACCACTCAGGTTGATTGGCATATCTTTTTATCTCTAGTATGGGGTGATGAATGTAAAGCCCGAATTTGACCTTTTGTCTAAGTCTGGTCATAAACCCTTGAGCATCATATATCCACATAAAACTTTTTTTCAACTTCATTTGATGCAGAACCAGATCTGCTTCTTGCCCTGCTTCTCTAGAATTGCAAATAAAAGGGCCTAATCGATTTTGACTTTAAATTGGGTTCTTTTCTTTGCCTAGACAAAATTGACTTCACTAGAGTTCATTATATGCCTATAATACTCTAGAGAAAATAACCTCATGGGGACGTATTTGGGGAGTTTGTATGGGACTAGCTAGCAACCATATATTCTTATCTCAGTGTGGTTTTGGTAGAGGTACCAATCTCCCATCTTACTTTGCTTGGACAATTGGAGGACTCTTTTTATATCTTGACTTATTCTAGGTGAAGGACTTCATGTGAGCAAGGTCATGACTAGATGGACAAAAGAGTCAATGATGTCTATATAGTTCTATGGTGAGGAATACTTGTGGAACAATGGTGTCGAAAATATGACAGATCTAGGTTGGCCTCTAGTATCAAGCTTCTGGAGGGTGAAGGGAAATCTATCTGACTAATAATACAAAAAAATATGGTCTAGTACAAATGAGTATTTCAATACTCTCTCATTGTGCATTTTGGTAAACTGTTCATGCATCCTCTCAGCTATGAACTAGGCATAATTGTATAGAGTAGCAGGAGGCTTTTCTGGGCTAAAAATGGACATGAAGGCTAGGATGATCCCATCAACAAATTCATTAGTGATATAGCCAAAAATACATGATATCATCATCACAATATGCTTGCCCCATTCAGAAAAAATGGTAGAAACATATGGCGGGGCATCTTTGGGAATGTGTTGCTCATCTACAATGAAAGTTTGGAACAATTGGGCCAATTTTGATGGACTCAACTTGGTGTATTGGTCTAACAAATCTCCAATTGAGTGTGGGGTCAGGTTTGGACTTGGTTGGAATTGTAACATCTCATTGATTGATTCAGTTATGATGGTAAACAAGACTTTTTGGTCAGGGGATAATATATCTCTCTCGCTGGGAATGTAGCAGGCATGACACATATGGACAATTTCAGGAAAAATATGTACTTGGGGAAACTAGTATTTGGGCTAAATGGAGTACCAAAGGCCATTGTCATCTGAAAGGTTTAGGTATCTATCTTTACTCAAACAATGAATTTTGAGCAGAACCTCATATGCACTTGTGTCTTTGACTTGAAAATCCCTGTCCGCTAGGGGGAGGTGATCTAATTCCAAATGGGGAGTTGTGATAGTTTTGACACCCATGGCGGCAAGGGCAGCCATAATTCAATTCTTGTGGATTTGAATTTGGCTTTCAAATGTTTATTCAGAGGTTTTGATGGAAACTGGAAGCTTTCAAAAGGGTTTGGGCATATAATTTTAAATTTAAAGTAATTTCAATTAATTTTACTTAATTAAAATACCTTACAAACTGAATGCTTCCAAATTGGAAATGGTTACTGGTAATTTATCTCTAAATACTTGGAATTTGGTGAATTAAATACAAATTTAGTTTTCTTGGCAACAATAGGAGTTTGAATGGCTATGGTACAGGCTGAGAGGTTGATTGGGATCTCTACAACTTCTTCAGGAGTGAATTTGGTGTTCAATTGGTGAATTTAGTGTTTGCAAGAGTCACATTGGTTTGTAGAGTTTCATAGAGAAAATGAGGCAAAAAAGGCAAAAAAGGGCTTCGTAGGCTTTTTATTAATCAACGGTCACTTTTTGGTGTGTAATTCTCAAATGAACAATAGTTGGTTTTTCAAGTTGAGCAGGGAGGTGGTTTCCCAAGCCATTGCACCAATTTTGTGGAGGGAGTGGTATTTAGGAGGGGTCACCCGATCTACTATAGTGCTCGACACATAGCAATTGAGGGTAGGAGACACATGGAAAACCACCTTATTGAGTAGGTAACAGTCGGTCATCAAGTGAGGCTGATATGGCTGTCGACTATCGGATGAGGGCGATGATGATCCGACGGGAGTTAGGTGAGGGTGGTGCATGGGTGTTAAGATCATGGGTTTCAGGGGGGGCCGGTATTTTAATCCTTGGCGGTATGGGATTAATTATAGGCTTAATCACTAGCTAAAATGATTGGGGCGATTTTAATGATAGGTTATCTTAGCTTTACCGAAAATTGGTAATTTTAAGAAGGTTTTGTCGGGATATGGGGTAAATTATATAGTTTATATTAAAACTAAGGGTTGGGATATTTATATAGAGATTTATTTAATATACAAGAAAAGGTATATCAGGGATTTATATATAAAGTTAAAAATTAATATGAAATGAATCTGAGGAGTGAAAATACCACTAAGCATAAATGTAACATTTGTGCAGTTTATTTATATACACTTACACATAGGATAAAACAGTTTTGTGGGTTTTTTGAGTGGACTAGAATTTAACATGGGGGTTTTTACTTTTCCTAGGCAACTGAATTTTACCCTTAGGAAAAGGGGTTTTATGAGGGTAATGAAGGGAAATGAATTTTATGAGGGTGATTCGAACACTTGATGTCCATAAGTCATTAAGTCAAGGGTCCAGTCCCACCAAAAGTTAGAAAAATGCTCTGAGCCTTTATGACTTGGAGGATTTGAGTACTAGAACTTATTTCTCGATGGGGAAATTAGTAAGTAAAGTGGTGAAAACAATGAAGGGGAATTAATTAAATGAACTTGTGAACCATTGTTTTTGGTTTCTTAACTACTCATGCACATTGAAACCTATAGCCAAACATGATAAATGTTCTTTTATCAAATCAACTTCATACTTCAGCAACCTTTCTTCTACTTACCCATTACTTACCCTAACCTTTTTTCTTCATTTTATTTGGATGCATTTAGATTAGAAAACCCTTATCATTCATTTTTCTTTTGAAAAGTAAACTATCTACTTCTAACCTTATATCATCCAAGGGCTTAGATTAAACTAATGAGCTCCTTTTATTTTCTCTACCTATCTAATGATTTGCCAAGATGAAGTTGTTTGGTCAGATTTTATTCTCTAACTATAAACATAAAATTCAAATCATGAAATAGCCAAGTTTAAATAGTTTGACTACCATGGGTTATGACATGTATGAAAAGATGCACACAAGCATTATTTAATATAGTAAAGTAGTAAAATAGTAGTGGCATTTAGACTTGCACACTTTCCTGATCTATTTTTGTTTTTGGGGTTCATATATTTTCATTTTTTTATCTTTTCTTATTCTTTTTGTCCTTTGATGTTTCGTTTAGGACATACCCTCTTTACATTTTTTAAAAAATTTTAATATGGAAAACATTTTTTGAAAGCAAAGGTATTTACAATATTACAAGGCTCAAACTTAGCCAATTCAAAATTATGAATCATATCACTATAGGACCCTAATAGTGACTCCACTTGGGGGTGGAATTTCCTAGTGAAATATCAAGAACTCTAAAGATAAGTAGCCTTTGAATTGTTGATGATGTTACCTTGTGAAGTGTCCTTCTGTGAATATTCATTATTGATACTTATGATAGTAAATCTTTTAAAGCTTAGGGCCTTCTCTCTGGGCTTCAACTTCAAAGGATTATCATCCAATCTAATCTACACTCTTGCAATGTTAGGTGCAATGATGGAAAATAAAATAAACTACTGTAAGTCAGTGGAGAAGTAGTGCTTCAGCATCCTACCATTAACTGGTCCTCCAGGTAGATCTAAACCATCTATGTTTTTCAAGAAAAAGGCATTGTTGCCTCTATAGCCAAAAATGACATAAGGCATTTTCCATAGAAAGTCAAATTTTCCATGCTTGCCTTTATCTTCTCTCCTTGAATCCCACTTGAGGACTTGGTCTCCTATGTGAAAATCATCTTCTTTAGTCTTTTTTATCAAATATTTTCTTGATTTTTTCCTAGATTATCTATGATTTTACATAAACCTCTTTTCTGGTCTACTCCAAGTGTATAATTTGGTTTATTCTTCTTTGAATTTCATTCGGTTCCACCAGAAGTTCCTGAAGGATTTTGATGACTGGCACTCCCAAGGATGATGGGAGAACTACATCCATCCCATAAACCAGTTAATACGGTGATGTTCCATTGAACTTTTTAGTAGTCATTCTATATACCCATAAGGCATTAACTAACTTCTCATTCCATGTCTTTTTATTATCCTCCATTAACTTTTTGATAATATTGACCATGCTTTTGTTGGATGACTCTACTAGTCCATTACCTTGAGGGTAATAGGTTGTAGAATGGCCAAGGGTGATATGGTATTTATTACAGAAATATATCATTCTTTTGGACTTAAAGGCTGCTAAATTACCAGTAATGAGCTTTTTGGGACATCCAAATCTTGAAAGGATATTACTCTCTAGGAAGGTAATTATGATTGTGTATGTGGCTTGCCTAGAAGTTATGGCCTCTATCCATTTGGTAAAATAAATTCTGGCAGCTAGAATCCACTTATGTTGAGTTGAAGATGGAGGGTGTATTTCTCAAATGAAGTCTAACCCCCATTGTTGAAATGGAATCTCAGTGGAAATTGGTTTAAGAGGCACGAGTAACAGTCTCCTCTTTCCCTCAAAAATCTGGCATTTGTGATAGGAGGTCACATGTTTTTTTACATCTGCAAACAAAGTAGGCCAGTTAAAACCAGTCCTCAGAATCTTGTCAATAGTACTCTTCCAGTACAAGTGTTCTCCACAGTCCCCTGCATGAAACTCTTGCAAAATATTGTCAGCGTCATCTTTTAATAAACATGTTAAGAGAATACCACTACTGTCCTTCCAAAATAATGCATTATCTATAACACAATATCTTAATGACTTCATTTTTAAGAATCTAGCTTTGGTTCTTATCATTCCAGGAGGAGCTTGTAAATTTAGTAATACAAATGTAATATCTACATACCATGGTGATTCAGTAAAGGGTTCACTGATCTATGGAGTCACCATCTCCTACTGATCATTCAAAGAACTAATGAGGTTGATATCAAGGGCCTCACAGTTCGATTCAACCATGATTTTGGCTACACCTTGGCCTTTGATGAGTTTGGTAGGTTTTATCTCTATGTCACATTCCAATATTGTGGCAATCCACTTGCCTCTTTTTCCCTCAGGCCTGTTTTGAGTCAAAATGTCCTTAACCACATATTTTGGAACGTAAGTAATGATGTGAGAGTATAGAATGTCTGCTCTAAAATCTTTGATTGCTTTAGGCAAAGTCAGTGCCTATTTTTCCATGATATTTTATTTTAGGGTGGCATCTCTCAAGGATCTACTGAAGAATGTTATTGGTTGTTCATACCCTTGATTGTTCTTCTGCAACAAGACTATTGTAATGGTGCATTTTGAAGCAAATGAAGACATAATAAAATCTTTGCTAAAGTCAGGACTAATGAGGACTAGAGTCTTGGTTAATGCTTCCTTAATAGCTTTGAATGATTGTTTGGCCTCCAATGTCCACTTGATCGATGATTCCTTTCTTATCATGTTATTTAATTCCCTAATTAATTCTGCTAGATTTGAGACGAATCTCCTAAGAAAAATAATCTTACTTATAAAGGATTATAACTCTTTTATGTTTCAGGGATGGGGAATAGTCAAAATGGATTCTATTCTAGCAGGGTCTATCATAATCACATATTTAGATATGATGTGTCCTAATAGATCTCCCTCTTCTAGACCAAAAAGTGTATTTTTAGGATTTAAAGAAATCCCAAATTTACTGCATTTGATAAATACTCTTCTAAGATGGTCTAAATGTTCATTGTCTAATTTAGAGAATACTGTAATGTAATCCTGGTATACAACTAAGAAATCATGGATTTATTTAGCAAAGGCTATATACATAGCTCTCTGAAATGTGGCACCTGCATTCATTAATCCAAAGGGCATCTTCAAATACATGAAGGTACCCCAAGGGTTAGTAAACTCAGTTTTGGCTTGGTCCTCAGGTTGGAGTAATATTTTCTTATAGCCAGAGAATCCATGTAAGAGTGAAATCCTAGATGAACCCACTACCCTTTGCAATAAATGCTTCATTTTCGGTAGGGGTAGTTGTCTTTTAAAGAAACCTTGTTCAAGTTTCTAAAATCTACACAAAGTCTAATTTCACATGTCTTTTTCCTAGTTGTAACTAGGTTTGGAATCAAGTATGAGTATCTAATGGGTGCTATTATTTGAGCATCAAATATTATTTTAACCTCTTTTTCTATGGATGGCATAAGAACTACGTTTATCCTCCTAAGTTTCTATTTGAAAGGCTTATGATATTCTCTTAGAGGTATTTGGTGTTGGATTATGATCGTGTCATAAGATTTTAAGTCTTCATAACTCCAAGCAAATACATCCTAGAACTCTTTAAACATATTTATATATTTGACCTTTTCCTCTAGGGGTAAGGCTTTAGATATGTTGTTGAGTTTTGGATTATCTTCAATTCCTATATTAACTTCTTCTATGTCAGCTCTTATAGGTTCCATCTTAGGCTTTCTAGCTACATCATTAAAGTCAAAAAAATATTCCAAAGGTACTAATCCTTTAGGTAAAAACTTATCTTTCAAATTAAGAACCTCTTTATCATCATCCATTATTTCATCTATCTCTACATTCTCAAACTATCTATTTCTAATTTAGTAAATGTAGATGGTTTATGTACATCAAAAATATTTATATCTAAGTTATTTTCTACTTTATTTTTTACTATGCAATCAGTATCTATTTTACATTTATGAAATTCACCTTCATTGTTCATGAAATCATAGATCTCGGAGTCTTGGGAAAAGATCTACGAACACTTAAGGTTATCTGGAATAACAGGCATGTGTCAATTGGTGGTTTGGTTGAAATGGCAATTTACATGTACTAGCAAATGTAGCCAAGCTGTGGGCCTGCATGTTTTGTTTTCTTGGAATGGAAGAAAAGTTTGATTCTAGGAGATCCTTGACCAAGTCTAAAACAATATTCGTATATCTACCAAGCTTAGGGTTGTTGACAGAATATTCACCACTAATCTATTTCATGATCAGCTTCGAGTCTCCCATGACAGAAACTATTTTGGCTCCCAATTTCCTAACCAATTGTAACCCTATAATCAGGGTTTCATATTTGGCCGTGTTATTGGTACATTTAAAGTTCAATCTAAAAGCATGACCTTCAGCATGGTTATTTTCCATATTATGGATCCAGACTCCTGGACCAGCACCCAACCTATTTATAGACCCTTCAAAATCTAAATGCCAAAGTGACTCATGGAATACGTTCTGACTATCAGCTATTCTGTACTTAAGGTCTTTGGTTGTGATTTATTTTTTATCAGTTTCTGCGAAGGAGTCCATATCTGAGTGGATGGAGTATATGGGAAAGTTTTGGGGCTTATCCTCACTACTAACCATGTATTTCATCAATTTCTCCCTATATAATTTTCTTGGTTGGCCAAAAACAGATATGGTGGCATAAGACATATCCAACTACAAAGATCCCTGCAGTTCCTCTCCCCATGAGTGAGATAGTAGCATTCCATATTTTGGTGGGATATATGCAACTACAATATCCATTAGAATGCTCTTTGCAGAGCACTGAAAAGATTCACACATAGGTCTTTGATTAAACCAAGGTGTTTAACTTGGCTAGAGTCAAAAGAAAATAAATCCTTATAAGGCCTGGTTATGTCTAGGTTTAGTCTTTCCATTATTGCCTTTCGCATGAGATTCTGGGATGTTCCTGAGTCCAACATAGCATTATGCAAAATTTTATCATGAATATTTAGGCTGATGTAAAATGGAGGAACTCCCCCTTGCTAATGAATTCCATTGGTCTCAGGGCCAAACAACAATTCAGGCTGGTCATCATGTAAATTAATTCTAATCCTGTCCCACTCCTATATACAAAGTCATCAGTTATGTATGACATGTAAGTTTCATTCTTTTCCAATTCGGTTAAAGGAACTGACATCTTCAAATTAGCTATCTGATTTTTAATATTGAAAGGGATTTGAGGTCTGTTTGTTTGATTCAAATCTTCCTTAATGTGTCTAGTTTGAGTGTCTTTATCATGTTTCTCAGTGGTACGCATTTCAGTTACAGTTTCTACTATTTTACCTTGATCTCTTTTGTCTTGATTTTTTTCAATGATTGGCTCTATTTAGGTTTCATTAGAAGTTATATCTACAATCCTAGGGGTTGAAGTTTCAGGTGTTCCCCTAGACAGAATTTGCAAAACTTTTTTAACTGGAGCTTCTTTTATTATTTTAGTCTGATTTTGGATGGACCTTTTAATGGGAGTCTTGTTATTCTTCTAACTTCTCAAGCTATATTGTTTATGCACCTCATATATAGTTGATTCATATGCTTGCTTGAAATCAAAAGATTCACCAGATTCTAAATGTAACTATTGAAGCATATATAACTCCTTTTCTTCTTAAGTAAGAAAAATAGTGTCTTCCTCTATGGTCTCTAGTAAGTTAATTTGGGTATCATCCTCTTCTTCTTGGGTTTGTGACTCCTCAACATAGATTTCTTGGAACCATGGTCTAACTTGTTGGTCTGGTGTAGTATTTTTTATAGAATTAGGGTTCTTCCTAGAATTTTGGTTTCTTATTAGGGGTTGTTGTTGTTGATTATCCCATTGATCTTTCTTATGCATGATATCTAAGCTATCCATAATTATTTCTAAACCTTTAGCTAAAACATCTAATTTTCCATCTAAAGTTGAAGCTTCTTCTTTAAGTACAAATTTCTTTTCATTCCTCATTCGTGCCTTCTTAGCTAATAGGTTGGCTTGTACACTGACAAAATTACTCTGCATTTGTTCAATGGTTTTAGGATCCTGTTCGCTTAGCTGGTATGACATATTAGCATCAAAACCATCAAGGAACTTAGTCAATTCTAGGTCAGATGGGGGCTTAATGTTGGCTAGAATTGCATTATAGATATTATTAAAACTAGTGCAATAGTCCTGAACTGATTTGTTGGGAGCTCTCCTAATACTGTCATATTTAGAAAGTATTTGCAATGGGTTCTTTTTCTTTCCCATCTATCAATGAATAATCTTTGAAAATTTGCTAGGTATGCAATGTGGTTGACAGGAAAGGACTTAAACCACTTCTTGACATCGCAAGTTAAAGTTTGGGAAAAGAGTCTCATTTGGACATCTGCCTCATCTAATTCATGAAATTCAAAAAAGTCAGACATATTGTTTACATGTCGTTGGGCAGTGTAATGACCAGTAGCATCAAATAGGAAAATCTTACTCTGATAATCTGTAGGCATGGCGTGAAGTTGGGCAAGTAAAACAAGAGGAGCATATTTGTTTGCCATTGTTGTGATTTTGGTTTGACTGGGGGGTAAAGTTGTGGTGGTTGAACAAGGGCATGAAACTGATGGAGGTGAACTTGATGATGATGAAGGTGACTAGTTAATAAGTGATTTAGGTGATTGAATTGTGGTAGATACAATTGATGAAGGTGTGGTAAAGGAAGGTGGATTTACAGCGAGTGATGATTGTGAAGAAATTTGAGATGCAGCAGCAGTAATGGCAGCTAACTATACAGATTACTGTAGATAAGAACTATCTATATTACTAATAAACGTAGAGGTCAAGGCTTCTAATTTGTCAAAAGCATCTAAGACAAATTTGTTCAAATCTGGATGAATAACCATTTTTGATTCTATGAGTTGGGTAAATTCAGGGTCTAGAACTGTTTCATGGATATCATTCTTAGATTTTGTTCTAAAAGGTGAAAGGTCAAATGACAAGTCAAAAGGGACTTATTCTAAGGTTGAAATCTCCTCAGGGAGGTAAATGGCTCTGTGTAGCTGGCTACTATTGGCTTGAGTTTCTTCAGTTTTTGGCTGTCTTAAAAACCTCTCTAGGTTATCCACTACAATTGTAGGGTTTGGATCTAGGTTTTTCCTAGCGTAGTGAATCTTTTTAGTAGCCATAATTTTAAGTTTTTATATTGTTTTTATGAAATTTTCAAAAAACTTTCTTTGAGTAATGAGCTTAAGGGGCTTAAGATTTGATTGAAGGTTTCCTTGAAGCTATATTATGAGATTGTGGATCAAAGTCCCCAGTGGAGTTGCCAGAAATGTTATCACTCTAGGAATTCCTTTGAAGTAAGAAAAAGGAAAAGCAAAGGTAACCACTATCCACTTTTGGAGATCGCGACCTAGCCTTCCTTATTCTCAGATAGGGCTCTCTCTTTAAGTTTTAACTTTTTTTAAGTTAAGATGTTTTAGGCTAGCTATGATTGATCAAGGGGTTTTGATTTTGTTTGCAATTGGGTCGCGGGATGTCTTTAACATATGGATAAATTGATGTCTTTCATACGATTGAGCTATGTAGTCAAGTAATAAGGAAACAAGGCTAGATAAACTCACTAAAGCGGATTTTCCAAGGGTGAGATAGCAGAGTCTATTTTAGATGTTTGAGACAGAGGGGTTAAAGGTCTTCACTCAGGGTGGGAGAGCAATTAAGGGTTCTCAGACCTGGATAATGAATGATGAAGGTAGGGGTAATCAATATCAAAGGGAAGTTAAGAATCCTTTAATCTCGATTATTTATGAAATCAATTTAAACTAAAGAGCAATAAAGAATTCCTTAATTTAAATTTCAGAAGAAAACATTCAAATGTTAAATGTTAAAATAGAGTGTGATTGAAACAAATTCTGAAATATATTTCCAGATATAACATTTAGATTGAAATACATATAAGATTGTGAATAACTTTGAGAAATTGACAAAGACACATGAAAATACTTGTCTGATATTTGCTCAACACATGAATCCTTGGAACAGTCTGATCTTTATTAATCAATCCAGCTTGCTAGCTCATCAACTGATACAATAACCTTCTAGTTCTTCTTGATAAAAAAGTCTATAGAAATGTTTAATAGATTCCACACTACATACTTCTAATTTTGAAGTATTTATACAAAAATTATTATAAAATATCTCAAACTAATTTGAGATTTAATCTAGGAAATAAAAAAATCTTCTTGCAAGAATATAGAGATAGCTATTGAACTGCTTTCATGCTTTCCATTTTATTTTGATACTGCAGGCCTTTATGGTTTGATTTTAACCCTTTATGCTTCTTTGTTGTTTGATCTTTTACACTGGAAGCTTCATCTACTTTTGGCTTTCATTTAATACACTTTGACATTGATACTCTTTGACTCTGCTCATCTATCTTCATCCTTTTACCTAGCTATTTTACTTTTACTATACACCAACCTTTTTACTACATATTTCTCGCAGTAAATCAGTCAATTTCTCCCATGTTTTAGAATCAGGTAATTGGATCTCAAGAATCCTCCTATATATTTCATCTGCCTTGGTGTACTTGGAAAAAGTAGGCTTATTTATAAATAAGTGTTTTACCTCATGCTGGAGGTAAAACAAGTATTCAAATGTCTGATAAAGTACTTTACCAGTTGGAAATGCCTTGATTGATGATGTAGTAACATGTTCCTTTGCTAGCTCTCTAATTGTGTTGTTGTAATCCCATTGTTCGATGAGCTTTTCATTTATTACTAAGGGACTCAGTAACCGTTTCTCTCTCAAAATTTGAAACTTAGCCATAAATCTATCAACAAATACCTTCATATTCTGGCACTTGTCCTCCAAGTTTAGCATTATGTTTCTCTTGGAGACAACCTTTCTTACCTCCAAAATTGTCTATGTTCTATCCTCTATCTCCAATTCCTGAAGCTCATACTTATTTTTACTGTTAAGGAATTGGATGATTCTGGTGGCATCTTCAGGCACCTCTCCTAATTCTTCTTTTACTCTTTGGATGGCTTCTGTAGCCATCTTTATTAAATCTATCTGTTCAAAAATCACCTGAATAGATGCCCAAATATCATTGACAAAGTCATTGATATTGGCCCATAAGAGTTCCTTAGCCTATCGAAGTGGTTCCTTTAGTGTTAAGTCCTTATCCATGGCTTTTATTCTCTCATTCATCCTAGCAGATTTCTGCACTTCTTCTTTGTGCATGATTTTGGCAAGCTTGTAATCACTTTCAAAGCTTGTCACCTTTCTTTCATCTTATTCATTTCTATTGCCTGTATGGACATATATTCCATAGCTTTAACTAACTTTTTTGCTTCTTCACCTGATGTACCTGCTGCTAATGTAGACTCTATTGAAACTGGCTGTGTTATGGCCGTAGGAGCTATGGGAGCCAATGGGGTAGCCAATTTGAAAGGAACAACTATTGAGACTATTGGGATGACATTCACTGAGGTTGTGGCAACATTATTCTACTTCAATTGGATTAAGTTGTCCAATTCCTTCTCTGTCTCCCTTAATCGATCATTTAATTTTAGGACTAACTCCATAAATTCTTCATGCCTGGTTTGGTTTCCTAATACTTCATGTGTATGGGGATCCTGCAGCTGAGGTATCTTCAATTGGTTTTTTAGTGCTGCAATGTCATCATTCTTTTTCTTAATTAGTTGCTCAGTGGCTTTGATATCTTTGGGATCATGTCCCAATTCAATCACTAAGTCTTCCAAAGACTTGGTTCTGGTATCTTTGGCCTATGAGGAGGCTTTCTCCAACTAATATTGACCTAAGATATTATTCAATGAATTCTAAAATTAATTGGAAGATATGGCTTTTCTAGTAATGGTGGAGTAAAAAATTTCTCTAGCCTGTTTGTGGAATTCAATTTGGTCAATGGGATGAATATCCCTTGCTAATACCTCAAAATCAATATTCTTGAAGTTTGTTGATGTCCTTGGCTATTGCATAGTTCGCTTTATGGAAGACATTTGCATCTTTCCTTCCTTGATGTCAAAAGCTGGAATCAACCTGGTTTGATTGGTAGGTGAAATCTTCAGATATTGTGCATAGGGCTATGCCTTCAGTTTCTCATTTCTCATCTTGATTTATTTAAACCTGTTCTTAATATCATTATCTTTATCAGTAGGCCTACCAAATGAGGAAACTTCTACATTGTTTTGTCCTTCCAACATTTTAGTTTGTGAAGTATATGTATCCTATGTTTCTCCCGATGGAGTTGTGTCCCTGCTCATGTCAAACTCAGTATTAGTTACTTTTTTTGATCCTTCTATGTCTTCCTATTTTGAAATAGGATTGAGCCTTGGCCTTTTGCTCCGGCTAGCTTCATACTTCACATTTAATGTGTCCATACCTGAACTAGAGACTCCCTCTCTGTTCCTGTTGAGATTCTTTTCCTCAATCTGAGGGGTCTGTAAATAGCAGGGGTACTCATGGCTGCTTATTGTCATGGTTGCTGTAGGAAAAATGAGCTTTCATAAAGATGTATCTCTAAATCAATCAAGGTATTTTCAACATCTACCTTTGTATTATCCTTGTCTACAAGAGTGTTTTCCAACCACTCAGATTGATTGGCAAATCTTTCTATCTCTAGTATGGGGTGATGAATGTAAGGCCCCAATTCGACCTTTTGTCTAACTGTAGTCATAAACCCTTGAGGGTCTTATATCCACATAAAACCATTTTGGAACTTCATTTGCTGCAGAATCAGCTCTGCTTCCTACCCTGCTTCTCTAGAATTGCAAATAAAAGGGCCTAATTGATTTTTGACTTTAAAATTGGTTCTTTTGTTGGCTCAGACAAAATTGACTTCATCAGAATTCATTATCTGCCTATAATACTCTAGAGCAAATAACCTCATGGGGAGGTATTTGGGGTGTTTGTATGGGGCTAGTTGGCAACCATAGATTCTTATCTTAGTGTGGTTTTGGTAAAGGTACCAATATACCACCTTACTTTGATTGGACAATGGGAGGACTATTCTTATATCTTGACTTATTCTACGTGGAGGAGTTCATGTCATCATGGTCATAGATGGACAAAAGATTCGATGAAGACTCTACAGTTATATGGTCAGGAATACTTGTAGAACAATGGTGTCTAAAATATGACAAACCTGGCTAGCCTCTAGTATCAAGCTTCTGGAGGGTGAAGGGAAATCTGTCTGACTGATAATACAAGAACATATAGTATAGCATAGATGAGTATTTGAATTCTCTCTCATTGTGCATTCTGGTAAACTATTCATGCATCCTCTCAGCTATAAATTGGGCATAATTGTATAGAGTAGCAGGAGGCTTTCCTAGGCTGAAAATTTACATGAGGGCTAAGATGAGCTCATCAACAAATTCATCAGTGGTATAGCCCAAAATAATGATATCATAGTCACAATATTCTTACCTCTTTAAAATAAAACGACAGAAACATATGGAGGGGCATCTTTGGGAATGTGTTGCTCTTCTACAATGAAAGTTTCGAACAATTGGGCCACTTTTGATGGAGTCGCATTAGTGTAGGAGTCTAACAAATATCCAATTTAGAGTGGGTTTAGGTTTGGACCTAGTTGGACTTGTAACATCTCATTGATTGATTTAGTTGTGATGGTAAACATGACTTTCTGGTCAGGGGACATGATAGCTCTCTACCTGGGAATGTAACAAGCATGGCATGTATGGACAATTTTAGGAAAAATATGTACTTGGGGAAACTGGTATTTGGGCAAATTGCAGTCCCAAAGGCCAATGTCATCTAAATGGTTCAGCTATCTATCTTTACTCAAACAATGAATTTTCAGTAGGACCTCATATGCACTTGCGTCTCTGATTTGAAAATCCTTGTCTGCCAAGGGGAGTTGGTCTAGGTCCAAATGGGCAGTTGTGATATGTCTCACATCCATGGCGACAGGGGCAGCCATAATTCAGTTCTTCTGGATCTGAATTTGGCTTTCACAAGTTTGTTCGGAGGTTTTGATGGAAAATGGAAGCTTTCATAAGGGTTTGGGCACAAACTTTTATATTTAAAGTAATTTCAGTTAATTTTAATTAATTAAAATACCTTACAGACTAAATGATTTCAAATTCGAAAGGGTGATTGGTAATTTATCTTTAAATACCTAGAATTTGGTGAATTAATTGCAAATTCTATTTTCTCAGCAACAACAGAAGTTTTAATGGCTGTGATATGGACTAAGAGGTTGATTGGGGTGTCTGTAGCTTCTTCAGGACTGAATTTGGAGTTTAATTAGTGAATTCAGCATTTGCAATAGTCACATTGGTTTATAGAGGTTCACAGAGAAAACGAGGAGAAAAAGGCCAAAAAGGGCTTCGCAAGATTTTTATTGAGCAACGATCATGTTTTGGCGGGTAATTCTCAAATTACATTAGGCAGTTTTCGAGTTGAGCGGGAAGGCAGGTTCCCAATCCCTCACACCGCTTTTGTGGAGGGAGTGATATTTAGGAGGGGTCACCTGATTTACTCCAGAACTCGACACGTAGCAGTTGGGGGGCTAAGGAAAACCACCTTATTAGGCAGTTAATGGTCAGTCGTCGGGTGAGGCCGATATGGCTATGGACCATCAGATGAGGGTGATGATGATCAGACGGGAATCAGGCGAGGGAGGTGCATGGGTGATAAGAGCATGGGTTTCAAGGGGGACCGAGATTTTAATCCTTGGTGGTATGGGATTAATTATAGGCTTAATCATGAGTTAAAATGATCGAGGGGATTTTAATGATGGGTTATCTTAACTTTACGGAAAATTGGTAAGTTTAAGAATGTTTTGTCAGGATATGGAGTATATTATATAGTTTATATTAAAACTAAGGGTTGGGATATTTACATAGGGATTTATTTAATATATGGGAAAAGGCATATGGGGGATTCTTATAATAAAGTTAAAAATTAATATGAAATGAATGTGAGGAGTGAATATACCACTAAGAATGAATGTAACATTTGTGCAATTTATTTATATACACTTACACTTAGGATAAAACACTCTTGTGGTTTTTTTGAGTGGAATAGAATTTAACATGGGGGTTTTTACTTTTCCTCGGAAAATGAAGTTTATCCTTAGGAAGAGAGGTTTTATTAGGGTAAAGAAGGGAAATGAATTTTATGAAGGGGATTCTAACACTTGATGTCCATAAATGATTAAGCCGAGGGTCCGGACCCACCAAAAGTCATAGAAATTCTCTGAGCCTTTATGACTTGGAGGATTTAGGTACTAGAACTTATTTGTGGATGGGCAAATTAGTAAGTAAAGGGGTGAAAAGAATGAAGGGGAATGAATTAAATGAACTTGTGAACCATTTTTTTTGGTTTCTTAACTGCTCATGAACATTGAAACATATAGTCAAGCATGATAAATGTGCTTTTATCCAATCAACATTATACTTGAGCAACCTTTCTTCTACTTACCTATTACTTACCCTACCATTTTTTCTTCATTTTATTTAGGTGCATTTAGACTAGAAAACCCTTATCATTCATTTTTCTTTTGAAAAGTAAACTATCTACTTCTAACCTTATCATCCAAGGGCTCAGATTAAGCTGATGAGCTCTTTCTATTTTCTCTACCTATCTAATGATTTGCCAAGATTAAGTTGTTTGGTCAGATTTTATTCTCTAACTATAAACATAAAATTCAAAGCATGAAATAGCCAAGTTTAAATAGTTTGACTTCGATGGGTTGTGGCATGTATGACAGGCTGCACACAAACATTATTTAAGACAGTAAAGCAGTAAAATAGTAGTGGCATTTAGACTTGCACACTTACAAGATCTATTTTTGTTTTTGGGGTTCATATATTTTCATTTCTTTATCTTTCCTTATCCTTTTTGTCCTTTGATGTTTCTTTTAGGACATACCCTCTTTAAATTGTTTTTTTAATTTTTAATGTGGAAACATTTGCAGAAAGAAAAGGTATGTATAACATTACAAGGCTCAAGCTTAGCCAATTCAAAATTATGAATCCTATCACTATAGGACCCTAACACGGGAGAAATTTAATGGATCCTGTTATGAAACAGAGTTAGCCACCCCTAAACTTCATTGCAGATATGATGAATTAAATGAATAGATGGCATGGTGTAGTGTTCTCCTCTAGTCCTATGATCCTTAAAGAGTAACAAAGGAGAGGGATGTTGTGACTACATACACATATTAATGGAGGATCTCTTTGAGTTTGTAGGTTTACTAAGATTTATTTTTTAGTATGACAAAAACTAGGGTGCCCATTCTTATATTTAATTCAGTTCTAGTGGTCAATAATTAAGACAAAACAGAGATATAACACTATCCATGTGAAGTCTAACTGGAAATTTATTCTGAGTATGGAAGAAATAAATAGGTTCCCATTCTTAGATTTAATGTACCAGTAATGGTTAGGTAATTTGATGTAGTAGCGAAATGGAGAGCCAAGATGAGTAAACTCTTGCGAAGAATGATATTCATTTTAAGGACAACATTGATTATTATGTATTAGTTGAACAAAAGCAAGGATTTCAGTGGAGTAATTATGCTAGATTAATGTAGAATTTGTGTGAGGTGAAGTGTGTAGTGTTATGTGTGTACAAGTGTGTAACAGCAAAACAACAAAGCAGAGGGTAGTGACCAGAGCTAATTGAACAACAGGGAGAACAGTTCAAAGGAAGAACTACATAGTTGAAGGAAAGGGGATGGTACTGCACTAGATCAAATTTATAATTTTGTGTAAGTGTATTAGACTACATTTTCCAGTTTGAAACTTGTATGACAAGTATAACAATAGTTAGAGCAAGTAGTGGCATACATTCATATGAGGTTGGTGCCTCTTGGAACGTTTTCACTTACTTTCTAAAGGGGGTTGGTGCCTCTTCTAAGAGGAAGCTCACAAAAAAAATGATGCAATGAAGTAGGTTCTTAATTTACATCATTAAGGCCAACATATTGGTGGTTTTATACCTTTGATCTTCCACATAAAAATACTTGTGTTAATATGGGTGTGTAGATCATTTAAGAGAATGTGTGGACATATGTATGGCTTATCTTGTCAGTTATTAGTAATATATTATGACTACACTCTCAAGTAGCTCGCAGTAGTGAAAGGAAAGAAAGAGTTGCGTTTAATATTGTGAGAATCTCTATATTACTGATTCACCCCTCCCCCCCCCTCCCCCCTCCCCAAAGTATTTTTTTATTCCAACAATTGGTATCAGAACAAGGTTCCTTAAGGAACAGTCTAACCACTAGAAGGTGGATCCATAAGGAATTATGTCTAGAAAAGACAGTCAAGATTCTTACTCAAGCAAGATACCAGTGTTTGATGGATCAATCTATGCCTTTTGCAAAGCCAGTATGGAAGCTTATCTTATGTCCCTAGGAGTAGATGTTTGAATCTTTGTACCAGTAGATTAAGATGTCCTAGTTGTCCCAGTGATGCAGATGGTAAAAATTGTATGGAAATAATGCTAAAGCCAAGAATTCCATTCTCTTTGGCCTTAGCTATAAATGTGCTATGAAAGTATGGGTTAAGCTTAATCAAAGTCATGAAGGAGATGATAAATTCAAGTAGGCAAAACTTTAAACCTTCATAATGAGGTTCAAAAGCTTAAAATGAGTGAAGAAGAAAGAATAGTAGAATAATTCCATAGAGTTGATGAGGTAGCCAATATTATTAGAGGACTCGGTGAATAAGGTAAAGAAATTATAATTTTTGAAAAGGTATTAAGGTCTCTACCAATGATATTTAATGCCAAAGTCTCTGTCATTGAAGAAATGGTTGATTTAAAGAATATCAAGATGGAACAACTACTTGGTACTCTTACACCCTATGAGATGAAAGTAAGAAAATAAAAACTTGAACCCAAGGAGGAATCGTTGAAAGTGTCCAAAAAGGCCAAGGAACACAAAGATAATCAAGATTTCTTCAGCTGCAAATATGATCAGGAGATGGCTCAATTTGCTAGGAAACTAAAGTGAGGCTCAGGAAAGTACTAAGGAAACTTTAAAATATTTTACTATGGAAGAGTTTAACATTTTTTGTTCAAGTTCCCTTACAAATAAAGGATGGGAAAGGAAGACGGTCAAAAATTAGAAAAATCTCAAAATTATTAGAAGAAGAGGTTCTTTGTGAAACTTGGGCTCTACTCCAAAGAAGATAGCTCAGAACCTGAGTCAAATAGTGAAAAATATTCAGAAGATGATTCAAATGAGTATTTGCTCATTTCATTTGGCTCAGACTCCAAGAAACAAAACATTACTGACTTTGAAGAGGAAGAAGAAGAAGTAGAAGTAGTGGACTTGAAAGGGGAACTTATCAATTCCCTTGATGAGTTAAAGAAGGAAAAGAAAAAGAACATGAGACTAAAAGAACAAATGTAGATTTCTAAAGAAGGTATGTACTTATAAAATCGAAATTTTTTTATCAAAAGGAAAAACTCAAAGAAGGCATTAAAAGTAAAGACAGTTTATCTCTTCTACTAGAACAAAAACAAGAAACCTATTAGAAACTCGAAGAAGAGAACAAGCATCTGAAGGAAGAGTTTTTCAAAGTAAAGGAGGAAATGATTTAAAAAACATTCAAAGAATAAATTTTGTCACTATAGGTCAAATTACAAGAAGTTAAATGAGAAGAATAATTTCTTAATGACTTGATCCATGACTGGGAAGAAAATTGTTTGGGTCTTGAGGGAGAACTTGTCTCTCTGAGAACAGATCATGAGAGATTGGAGACTGAGAAGGGTATAAATGAAAAATTGATAGAATGATCAATAATTATGAACATTCAATGGTTTCCAGGAGATAAAACATGCATGGGGTACTCTAGACCACCAAAATCCTCTATGGGGAAGTTGAAGTTCAAGTCTGCAGTATTTGAGGAGCCTCAAAGCCATGCAAAGATTCATAATCAAAGAATCATCGTGGATAGAAACATAGAAAGTCAAAGATGAGCCCATCACTAGAATAATAATAATTCCAATTTCCCAAATGAGTCACATGACCAGAGAAATTGTGCATAGGGCTATGCCTTCAGTTTCTCATTTCTCATCTTGATTTATTTAAACCTGTTCTTAATATCATTATCTTTATCAGTAGGCCTACCAAATGAGGAAACTTCTACATTGTTTTGTCCTTCCAACATTTTAGTTTGTGAAGTATATGTATCCTATGTTTCTCCCGATGGAGTTGTGTCCCTGCTCATGTCAAACTCAGTATTAGTTACTTTTTTTGATCCTTCTATGTCTTCCTATTTTGAAATAGGATTGAGCCTTGGCCTTTGCTCCGGCTAGCTTCATACTTTACATTTAATGTGTCCATACCTGAACTAGAGACTCCCTCTCTGTTCCTGTTGAGATTCTTTTCCTCAATTTGAGGGGTCTGTAAATAGAAGGGGTACTCATGGTTGCTTATTGTCATGGTCGCTGTAGGAAAAATGAGCTTTCATAAAGATGTATCTCTAAATCAATCAAGGTATTTTCAACATCTACCTTTGTATTATCCTTGTCTACAAGAGTGTTTTCCAACCACTCAGATTGATTGGCAAATCTTTCTATCTCTAGTATGGGGTGATGAATGTAAGGCCCCAATTCGACCTTTTGTCTAACTGTAGTCATAAACCCTTGAGGGTCTTATATCCACATAAAACCATTTTGGAACTTCATTTGCTGCAGAATCAGCTCTGCTTCCTACCCTGCTTCTCTAGAATTGCAAATAAAAGGGCCTAATTGATTTTTGACTTTAAAATTGGTTCTTTTGTTGGCTCAGACAAAATTGACTTCATCAGAATTCATTATCTGCCTATAATACTCTAGAGCAAATAACCTCATGGGGAGGTATTTGGGGTGTTTGTATGGGGCTAGTTGGCAACCATAGATTCTTATCTTAGTGTGGTTTTGGTAAAGGTACCAATATACCACCTTACTTTGATTTGACAATTGGAGGACTATTCTTATATCTTGACTTATTCTACGTGGAGGAGTTCATGTCATCATGGTCATAGATGGACAAAAGATTCGATGAAGACTCTACAATTATATGGTCAGGAATACTTGTAGAACAATGGCGTCCAAAATATGACAAACCTGGCTAGCCTCTAGTATCAAGCTTCTGGAGGGTGAAGGGAAATTTGTCTGACTGATAATACAAAAACATATAGTATAGCATAGATGAGTATTTGAATTCTCTCTCATTGTGCATTCTGGTAAACTGTTCATGCATCCTCTCAGCTATAAATTGGGCATAATTGTATAGAGTAGCAGGAGGCTTTCCTAGGCTGAAAATTTACATGAGGGCTAAGATGAGCTCATCAACAAATTCATCAGTGGTATAGCCCAAAATAATGATATCATAGTCACAATATTCTTACCTCTTTAAAATAAAACGACAGAAACATATGGAGGGGAATCTTTGGGAATGTGTTGTTCTTCTACAATGAAAGTTTCGAACAATTGGGCCACTTTTGATGGACTCGCATTAGTGTACGAGTCTAACAAATATCCAATTTAGAGTGGGTTTAGGTTTGGACCTAGTTGGACTTGTAACATCTCATTGATTGATTCAGTTGTGATGGTAAACATGACTTTCTGGTCAGGGGACATGATAGCTCTCTACCTGGGAATGTAACAAGCATGGTATGTATGGACAATTTTAGGAAAAATATGTACTTGGGGAAACTGGTATTTGGGCAAATTGCAGTCCCAAAGGCCAATGTCATCTAAATGGTTCAGGTATCTATCTTTACTCAAACAATGAATTTTCAGTAGGACCTCATATGCACTTGCGTCTCTGATTTGAAAATCCTTGTCTGCCAAGGGGAGTTGTTCTAGGTCCAAATGGGCAGTTGTGATATGTCTCACATCCATGGCGACAGGGGCAGCCATAATTCAGTTCTTCTGGATCTGAATTTGGCTTTCACAAGTTTGTTCGGAGGTTTTGATGGAAAATGGAAGCTTTCATAAGGGTTTGGGCACAAACTTTTATATTTAAAGTAATTTCAGTTAATTTTAATTAATTAAAATACCTTACAGACTAAATGATTTCAAATTCGAAAGGGTGATTGGTAATTTATCTTTAAATACCTAGAATTTGGTGAATTAATTGCAAATTCTGTTTTCTCAGCAACAACAGAAGTTTTAATGGCTGTGATATGGACTAAGAGGTTGATTGGGGTGTCTGTAGCTTCTTCAGGACTAAATTTGGAGTTTAATTAGTGAATTCAGCATTTGCAATAGTCACATTGGTTTATAGAGGTTCACAGAGAAAACGAGGAGAAAAAGGCCAAAAAGGGCTTCGCAAGATTTTTATTGAGCAACGATCACGTTTTGGTGGGTAATTCTCAAATTACATTAGGCGGTTTTCGAGTTGAGCGGGAAGGCAGGTTCCCAATCCCTCACACTGCTTTTGTGGAGGGAGTGGTATTTAGGAGGGGTCACCTAATTTACTCCAGAACTCGACACGTAGCAGTTGGGGGGCTAAGGAAAACCACCTTATTAGGCAGTTAATGGTCAGTCGTCGGGTGAGGCCGATATGGCTATGGACCATCAGATGAGGGTGATGATGATCAGACGGGAATCAGGCGACGGAGGTGCATGGGTGATAAGAGCATGGGTTTCAAGGGGGACCGAGATTTTAATCCTTGATGGTATGGGATTAATTATAGGCTTAATCATGAGTTAAAATGATTGAGGGGATTTTAATGATGGGTTATCTTAACTTTACGGAAAATTGGTAAGTTTAAGAAGGTTTTGTCAGGATATGGAGTATATTATATAGTTTATATTAAAACTAAGGGTTGGGATATTTACATAGGGATTTATTTAATATATGGGAAAAGGCATATGGGGGATTCTTATAATAAAGTTAAAAATTAATATGAAATGAATGTGAGGAGTGAATATACCACTAAGAATGAATGTAACATTTGTGCAATTTATTTATATACACTTACACTTAGGATAAAACACTCTTGTGGTTTTTTTGAGTGGAATAGAATTTAACATGGGGGTTTTTACTTTTCCTCGGAAAATGAAGTTTATCCTTAGGAAGAGGGGTTTTATTAGGGTAAAGAAGGGAAATGAATTTTATGAAGGGGATTCTAACACTTGATGTCCATAAATGATTAAGCCGAGGGTCCGAACCCACCAAAAGTCATAGAAATGCTCTGAGCCTTTATGACTTGGAGGATTTAGGTACTAGAACTTATTTGTGGATGGGCAAATTAGTAAGTAAAGGGGTGAAAAGAATGAAGGGGAATGAATTAAATGAACTTGTGACCATTTTTTTTGGTTTCTTAACTGCTCATGAACATTGAAACATATAGTCAAGCATGATAAATGTGCTTTTATCCAATCAACATTATACTTGAGCAACCTTTCTTCTACTTACCTATTACTTACCCTACCTTTTTTTCTTCATTTTATTTAGGTGCATTTAGACTAGAAAACCCTTATCATTCATTTTTCTTTTGAAAAGTAAACTATCTAATTCTAACCTTATCATCCAAGGGCTCAGATTAAGCTGATGAGCTCTTTCTATTTTCTCTACCTATCTAATGATTTGCCAAGATTAAGTTGTTTGGTCAGATTTTATTCTCTAACTATAAACATAAAATTCAAAGCATGAAATAGCCAAGTTTAAATAGTTTGACTGTGATGGGTTGTGGCATGTATGACAGGCTGCACACAAACATTATTTAAGACAGTAAAGCAGTAAAATAGTAGTGGCATTTAGACTTGCACACTTACAAGATCTATTTTTGTTTTTGGGGTTCATATATTTTCATTTCTTTATCTTTCCTTATCCTTTTTGTCCTTTGATGTTTCTTTTAGGACATACCCTCTTTAAATTGTTTTTTTAATTTTTAATGTGGAAACATTTGTAGAAAGAAAAGGTATGTATAACATTACAAGGCTCAAGCTTAGCTAATTCAAAATTATGAATCCTATCACTATAGGACCCTAACACGGGAGAAATTTAATGGAGCCTGTTATGAAACAGAGTTAGCCACCCCTGAACTTCATTGCAGATATGATGAATTAAATGAATAGATGGCATGGTGTAGTGTTCTCCTCTAGTCCTATGATCCTTAAAGAGTAACAAAGGAGAGGGATGTTGTGACTACATACACATATTAATGGAGGATCTCTTTGAGTTTGTAGGTTTACTAAGATTTATTTTTTAGTATGACAAAAACTAGGGTGCCCATTCTTATATTTAATTCAGTTCTAGTGGTCAATAATTAAGACAAAACAGAGATTTAACACTATCCATGTGAAGTCTAACTGGAAATTTATTCTGAGTATGGAAGAAATAAATAGGTTCCCATTCTTAGATTTAATGTACCAGTAATGGTTAGGTAATTTGATGTAGCAGCGAAATGGAGAGCCAAGATGAGTAAACTCTTGCGAAGAATGATATTCATTTTAAGGACAACATTGATTATTATGTATTAGTTGAACAAAAGCAAGGATTTCAATGGAGTAATTATGCTAGATTAATGTAGAATTTGTGTGAAGTGAAGTGTGTAGTGTTGTGTGTGTACAAATGTGTAACAACAAAACAACAAAGCAGAGGGTAGTGACCAGAGCTAATTGAACAACAGGGAGAACAGTTCAAAGGAAGAACTACATAGTTGAAGGAAAGGGGATGGTACTGCACTAGATCAAATTTATAATTTTGTGTAAGTGTATTAGACTACATTTTCCAGTTTGAAACTTGTATGACAAGTATAACAATATCTAGAGCAAGTAGTGGCCTACATTCATACGAGGTTGGTGCCTCTTGGAACGTTTTCACTTACTTTCTGAAGGGGGTTGGTGCCTCTTCTAAGAGGAAGCTCACAAAAAAAATGATGCAATGAAGTAGGCTCTTAATTTACATCATTAAGGCCAACATATTGGTGGTTTTATACCTTTGATCTTCCACATAAAAATACCTGTGTTAATATGGGTGTGTAGATCATTTAAGAGAATGTGTGGACATATGTATGGCTTATCTTGTCAGTTATTAGTAATATATTATGACTACACTCTCAAGTAGCTCGCAGTAGTGAAAGGAAAGAAAGAGTTGCGTTTAATATTGTGAGAATCTCTATATTACTGATTCACCCCTCCCCCCCCCTCCCCCCTCCCCAAAGTATTTTTTTATTCCAACAATTGGTATCAGAACAAGGTTCCTTAAGGAACAGTCTAACCACTAGAAGGTAGATCCATAAGGAATTATGTCTAGAAAAGACAGTCAAGATTCTTACTCAAGCAAGATACCAGTGTTTGATGGATCAATCTATGCCTTTTGCAAAGCCAGTATGGAAGCTTATCTTATGTCCCTAGGAGTAGATGTTTGAATCTTTGTACCAGTAGATTAAGATGTCCTAGTTGTCCCAGTGATGCAGATGGTAAAAATTGTATGGAAATAATGCTAAAGCCAAGAATCCCATTCTCTTTGGCCTTAGCTATAAATGTGTTATGAAAGTATGGGTTAAGCTTAATCAAAGTCATGAAGGAGATGATAAATTCAAGTAGGCAAAACTTTAAACCTTCATAATGAGGTTCAAAAGCTTAAAATGAGTGAAGAAGAAAGAATAGTAGAATAATTCCATAGAGTTGATGAGGTAGCCAATATTATTAGAGGACTTGGTGAATAAGGTAAAGAAATTATAATTTTTGAAAAGGTATTAAGGTCTCTACCAATGATATTTAATGCCAAAGTCTCTGTCATTGAAGAAATGGTTGATTTAAAGAATATCGAGATGGAACAACTACTTGGTACTCTTACACCCTATGAGATGAAAGTAAGAAAATAAAAACTTGAACCCAAGGAGGAATCGTTGAAAGTGTCCAAGAAGGCCAAGGAACACAAAGATAATCAAGATTTCTTCAGCTGCAAATATGATCAGGAGATGGCTCAATTTTCTAGGAAACTAAAGTGAGGCTCAGGAAAGTACTAAGGAAACTTTAAAATATTTTACTATGGAAGAGTTTAACATTTTTTGTTCAAGTTCCCTTACAAATAAAGGATGGGAAAGGAAGACGGTCAAAAATTAGAAAAATCTCAAAATTATTAGAAGAAGAGGTTCTTTGTGAAACTTGGGCTCTACTCCAAAGAAGATAGCTCAGAACCTGAGTCAAATAGTGAAAAATATTCAGAAGATGATTCAAATGAGTATTTGCTCATTTCATTTGGCTCAGACTCCAAGAAACAAAACATTACTGACTTTGAAGAGGAAGAAGAAGAAGTAGAAGTAGTGGACTTGAAAGGGGAACTTATCAATTCCCTTGATGAGTTAAAGAAGGAAAAGAAAAAGAACATGAGACTAGAAGAACAAATGTAGATTTCTAAAGAAGGTATGTACTTATAAAATCAAAATTTTTTTATCGAAAGGAAAAACTCAAAGAAGGCATTAAAAGTAAAGACAGTTTATCTCTTCTACTAGAAGAAAAACAAGAAACCTATTAGAAACTCGAAGAAGAGAACAAGCATCTGAAGCAAGAGTTTTTCAAGGTAAAGGAGGAAATAATTTAAAAAACATTCAAAGAATAAATTTTGTCACTATAGGTCAAATTAGAAGAAGTTAAATGAGAAGAATAATTTCTTAATGACTTGATCCATGACTGGGAAGAAAATTGTTTGGGTCTTGAGGGAGAACTTGTCTCTTTGAGAACAGATCATGAGAGATTGGAGACTGAGAAGGGTATAAATGAAAAATTGATAGAATGATCAATAATTATGAACATTCAATGGTCTCCAGGAGATAAAACATGCATGGGGTACTCTAGACCACCAAAATCCTCTATGGGGAAGTTGAAGTTCAAGTCTGCAGTATTTGAGGAGCCTCAAAGCCATGCAAAGATTCATCATCAAAGAATCATCGTGGATAGAAACATAGAAAGTCAAAGATGAGCCCATCACTAGAATAATAATAATTCCAATTTTCCAAATGAGTCACATGACCAGAGAATGAGGCAAGCGGTAAGACAACGTAGGTACCTTCATGCACAAACTCATGAATTGTCTAACTTTAGGTACTCTCATTTATTTGATGGTAATTATTTTAGTTGTCATGTCTTTGGACCTAAAGCTATTGATTGTAGAAGGGTCAATGTTGAAAGAGACGAAAATTTCAAATACAAAAAGTATGAAAATTACAGATCTCAAAACTCTCCCAAAGATATAAATCCCTTCTCTTCCCTCATGCATGATGTTGAATGCTTTAAGGGAAAAAAGTTTGGTCACAAGCCAAGTGAATGTGAAAGCAGGTTTGTGTACACATTTAAATTTTAGAACAGTTGGTAGCCAACCTTCCCAAAGGACAAGGTGAAATGGAAATGTAATTCTAGAGAGAGCATGAAATGTGGGCTTGCTTTGTCGGCACATAATAAAGAAAATAGATTGTATGCAGGTAGTGGTCGTTTGAAACATATGACTTGGGATAAGAGAAAATTATCATCGCTAAACGAAAAGGACATCTAGAACAATGTCACTTGTTGGGTGTGGTTTTTATATCTATTTCCTACACCTTCTTTCTCCAGTTTTGATCATCTTTCCCTCCAGGCCAACAAAACTTCAGATGTTAATCACCCTTTTTCTCATTATATACAACGTATTTCGTCGTCATGTTATTTTCCATGTTTTCTTAATATAAAATGTATTTTTCCTTTTTGTGGCTAACTAGGGTAAGCATTGGAGAAGTATTTTGGATCCTCTTCTCTTTCTTAGGTGTTTCTTGCGAGAACAACGTTATGAAGTGAACAAGCCAAGCTGATTGGTCTCAGAGCAAGGTAGAGAAGATTGTTGTTACACTTTGTATGTTGTTGCAGATCATTGTAAGACACTGAATGCTGTTATAGGTGTTGTTGTTACACCACATTCTGTTAAAGGTCACTGTTGTTACACCTTGGATGCTGTTACAAGGATGTTGTTACCTAGTGGTTGTGGTTACATCCCAAACCATCATTTGACCCCAGGATGATGTTGCATTCTAGCTGGAAAATTCGTGGGTAATATTCCATGCAACAACTGTCAGAAGTTATGAATTGTTTATTTAGAAAGTAACAAACCCAAACAGTTGTGATATTAACCAATGTATCTGAATAACATTTATATTTAAAAATAGGTTATAATGTTTTATGTTTTATTATCAGCATGAGAATCATGAGATTATCATGATTGATCTGTTCTTGATTTTGCGTATGTAATAACTATAAGATAAACTCAATCTCTCATGTAAAGGGATGGCATAAATAGCACTGCTATTTTGACCTTGTAACTTTTAATAATTTTTAATACTGAACACATTTTAGTGATGTTGTTACTATTTCTCATTTGATTCTTTAACTAATCTCATGTTCATTCCTGCACCTTGCTAGGGATGAAGGGCTCTCCTATTTAACAGGGACTGTAGTGGTAGAATTAGATGTATATTATTGTTTCTTTTATTGTTCATATGGTTTTCTATTGTTGCTATATAAATTGTAGAATATCTGCTTTAGCTCCAGAATTATGTTATGCTATTACATTGCTTTGATTAAGCAGTATGGTAGTGACCATATGGTGTAGTTATTAGTTCAGTGTGTGGTGCATCCTTGTTCTGGTAATCGTGAAGTGTGATTTCATTTCTGTAAAGTGTTTTAATTTATGCATCAATGATTTAATTTTTGCAATTAATTTAAGGACATTCTTTATTGTTTTTCATTTTTCATTCTTGGTTGTAGTGTATCGGCAAAGATAGTGAAAACTCCATTGAAACATCAAGACCTACCCTTAGTTGACAATTAAATGGTTACAGTCTTGGTTAATTGGGATTGATTAAAAAAACACTATATTTTTGTGTCGTTTTTAGGGATGGCAGTTGGCAATATAGTCAATCAATTTGTTTGTTTGTCGATAGGGTGTTCCTAGTCCACAATTTTTGGGCAGTTTGACAATAGGTAAGAACCTACGTATCACTCTAACATACCTAGGTGGGCTCACCATTATGATCACTAGGGAACATAGGGTGTGGAATTTTTGTGTTTTCTTAAGGGTGTCTTCTTCTCTTCATTTGCTGGGTGGTAAGACGAGAGGTAAGAACCTGCACATCACTCTAACATACCTTTGTCTCACCACTGTCAAATATTGAGACACTAAGAGTGTGAATTAATAAACATAGGGTCCATGTTCACAACTGTAGGAATCTTAGAAATACAAAAAATGCCCCCCCCACCACTCTAATTAGTCACAAGAAAAGTAGGTCATAAAAAGGAAAGGAAGAGTATAGATATGGGAAAGAAAAACTTTATCCAGGAACTGATCTCAAAGGCAGAAAACGTACAATCAATTTCTCAAAGGGACACAAGGAAACCAGGGCCACAAAAAGCTATTACTCCCATAACAAGGACAGAAACCTCTGATTCCTCTATCTCAGGGCAATACCATTATAAATCTAGTGAAAATACTCCCAAGATTAAGAATCCAATTTAGGAACAACAAGGGGAAGCTAGTAACCACAACCTTTGGACCAAGGGACAAGGGGAGACTGAAGGGGTCATCAAAAACCTGTAACAAGAGAGCACATATTGGTTTATCAATATCTAGATTCAAGGTGTGTAGTGAAATAGCTAGCCCTGAAGTCGCTTGAGCCATCAATTTCACCTACAAGACAATCAAAAGAACAATTTAAAGAATGTTTGTTACAACAAGGATTAGAAGGGTTAGAAATGGGGGAAAACAATCCTAAAATAGATGCTACTATCACCACCTTTGAGTTCCCAATTGGGGATATCATAGGTGAGGATCCCATGAACAATATTCCTTTATCATCGTTACCATCCTTTCAAGGAATGACTATGGAAGGCCCTGACACCTTCTTATTCGAATTTGATGTCTTATGCAGGAGTTATGACTATTTTTCAGATGCTCATAAATTAAAATTATTTCCTGGTACTCTAAAAGGTGCAACCCTAAGACGGTTCATGGGGTTAGGCTCTGCTTCTATTAAAACATGGAGTAACATGAAGGAGACATTCTTATCAAAATATCAAGACTATTGTAGAATCGGGTACTTAAGAGAACAAGTATTACGGATGACACAAAAGGAGGATGAGAGCTTGGTGGACTATGTAGAGAGGTTTCACTATAATTACCGGAGGTCTAAACATAGTGATTTAGATCACGATATCTTTAAGACCATATTTATAAGAGGAATGAGGAACGACTACATTGATACCCTGAATCTACTAGGAAAAGGGCACATAACTCAGCCTTCAGGCACCATTCAATGAAATATTAAAATTGTGTCAAAAATTCTCTAGAGGATCGTCGAAGGGAAGAAGCACAATCTGAGATGCCTATGCTTGAATACAAAAATATACAAGTGGAGGAGTAACTAGAGCAAATATTGGGAATTTGTTTGAAGATTTCAAAATCGACATCCTGAGTACTCTATCTGCCAAAATAACAAAATCATGGATCAAGAAGACATAAGGAGAAGCTGATACACCTCTGGCTGTGTTCTGTTTGAATTGTCAGAAGAATCATTCCTTGAGGGAGTGTGAAATGAACAAAATCATTCTGTGCAATATTTGTGAGTTGGAACATTCTACAAGTCAATGTCTGGAGCTTCCCAAACTAAAATAAATACTTAGAGAATTGAGTGAAGGAGTTTAGTCCTGTTATTTCATGGTACTGAGGAGACAGTTGCAGCCATGACCTCCAAGTATGTCCCAAGCTTTTTCTTCTTTTAATTCATTGAATAATGCATATAACACTTAAAAATATCCATGGTGATACTTTTCTCGTTCTCTAGCAGAGTTTCCTTCGCCCTGGAACTAGTGTTCCCCCTCTCCCTCTATTCAATATCCTCCATCTTAGCCATACACTTTGAATCAAAACTAGAGGGTGAACACCTAGAGTATGGCCCCACCTGGATCACCAATGTAGCAACAGCTACAATTTCCCCCTTTCCAAACTCATGTTCCTACATTGTCTGTGCGACCCCAAATACCTATGAAACCTAATCATGACCCAAATAATAAAGCTGCCCAAAGCGTAGAGGCTCTAAATACCTTCTAGACTTATCTTATCACTCCTATTGGACTTAATGAAATTAAACTATGGTCAGGTAAGGTAATTAAACCAAACCACTCCCCTATCATTACTGAGGAGGAATGTGAACCTTCAATAGAAGGTACACTAGAGCTTTAGGTAGTTGTTACACTTGTGATAGCTGATATAGAGCAAATAGTTACATCTGTAATAGCCAACTCGAGAAGAACTGTTACTCATGTAACAACCAACTCGAGTAAGCTTGATACACCTGTAGCAGCCAACTAAAACTTCTTGACTCAAAATTGTCAGTATCTTCAGAGATTAAATAAGATTGGAATGAACTCACAAACCAGATTTGATTTGCTTAGGGAGTTGCAAAACCTACACGTACGAATTCCTCTGCTGCAAGTTCTTAAGGAAGTACCTATTTATGCCAAAATAGTATGAGATCTATGGATTAGGAAACCTGGAAGGAAGCCTAAGGACCCTGCCACCATACACGTGATGGGGAATTTTTTTGAATTAATGACTTCTCAACCTCTTCTAACCAAGTATAATGATACAGGAAACCTTGTGGTTACTATCTATATTAATGACAAACCCATAACTAATACATTTATTGATCTTGGGGATGGCATTAATGTGATGACAAAGGACCTCTTTACCACCCTGGGGCTACATGGTCTTAGACATACACCTACTATACTTGAACTAGTAGATAGGTCCCATGTTAAACTAGGGGGACTATCAAAATACATAATAATCACGATAGCTTCCTCGAGGTATCTGGTTGACTTTCTTATCTTACACGCAAAATCCAATCTGGGGGGACATCTTTTGATCTTAGGGAGACCATGGTTGGCCACTACAGATGTATTTATAGGATGTAAATATGGATCTATGATGATATAAGATGGCCAGGATATAAAGAACCTTAATCTTTACCCCCCAAAACCAAACATGGGCTTGACAAATCCCTGGTCGGATGAATTTGAGCCTTATTCAGATCTTTCCCGAATGCTCCTCACTATGGGGAAAGCCTATTATTTCAATGATGATAAAGAAGATAATATCATTAATGGCTTTATTAGTAACTCACTTTATGTCAGTTCCATTGAAAATTCGGAAGAGGAAGAGGAGGTAGAAGATATAAATTTTGAATAAATGAGAACCACTCCACATAATGACATGAGTCCATTTGAAATATAATCAAGGAAGTTTTTGAACATTAACCCCAACTTGACTGCTAAGGAAAACCAACTCCTGTTACAGCTATTATAGAAATACAAAAATGAATTTGCATGGGACTGTACATATATGAAAGCGATTCATCCAAACTTGTGCACTCGCCGAATTTATTTGAAAGATGGTTGGAAACAAATTAGACAACCACAATGCCACATGCACCCTACATTGAAGGAGGTAGTGATTCAATGAAGGAAGAATTACAAAAAATCCTGAGTGCTAACTTTGTTTATTTGATATCTGATAGTCAGTGGTGTCTCCACTTGTCATTATCCCTAAGAAGAATGGCGAGTGGACAGTCTGTGTGGATTACAAAGAACTCAATAAGGCCACTCAAAAGTACCATTTTCCTTTACCATTTATAGATCAGGTCTTGGACACCCTTTCTGGGATTTTTTTTCTCATTTCTAGATGGGTTTAGTGGCCACAACTATATACATATTCCCCCAAAGGATCAAGATAAAACAACCTTTACTTTCCCTTGGGGAACTTTCGCATAGAGAGTACTCCCTTTTGGACTCTTCAATGCGCTAATAACTTTTCAGAGGGAAATAATGGGAATTCTTTCTTATTTGTTGAATGAATTTGTTGAAATGTTAATGGATGATTGTACACTTTGTGGTGATTCTTTTGAAACAAAATTAGCTAATTTAGAAAAAATGTTGAAACGTTGTGTATAGACTAATGTTTCTTTGAGCACTGAAAAATGTCACATGATGATGACTGAAGGGATCGTGCTAGGAAATTACATTTCTACTGACGAGACCAAGGTAGACAATACTAAAATAGAGGTAATAGTGAAAATTCCAACTCCCAAGATGTAAAAAGAGGTACGTTGTTTATTTGGACATGTAGGGTAAGGTTTATAGAGAATATTTTAAAAATTGCATTGCCATTGTTTTCTTTGCTCATGAAATATGTCGAAATTTTTTGGACAGGAAAGTGTGTGCATGCCTTTTTGAAAATGAAATGTTGTGTATCACCAGCTCTCGTTTTACGTGGACCTAATTGGGAACTGCCGTTTCACATAACTATAGATGCTTCTAATATTGTTGTAGGTATTGTTTTGGGCTAACTGGAGGATGAGAAACCTTATGCTACTTATTACATAAGTAAGAATTTGACTCTATTGAGCTCAATTACATAGTGAGAAAGAAGGGATTCTTAGTTGTAGTGCATGCCATTAATAATTTTCAACATTATATCACTAGGTATCAATTATTTGTACACACTGACCACTCTTCCTTTCATTCTTTAATGAACAAGCCAATTACCAATGTTATAATTACATGATGGTTATTGCTATTACAGGAATTTGATATCACAATTGTCGATAAACCTAGAAAAGATAATGTAGTAGCTGATTTCCTTTCTAGGTTAAATATTGATGGCAATTGTATTCCTACTAAGTATTCTTTCCCCAATGAGTATCTCTTTGCTATTTCTACTTACTCACCATGGTATACAAATATAGCCAATTATCTTGCTACAGGGAAGTTTCCACAATATTTGTCCTCCAAGGAGAGGAGAAAGATCATACAACAAAGTGCTACATATACATGCATAGGTGGGAATCTCTATCACACTGGACTAGATTTCCAGATCAGACGTTGTGTTAGGGAAGATGAGATCCTTGAAATCCTCAAGGCTTGTCACAGTGGAGGGCACTTCGCAGACAAGTAGACAGGATACAATGTCCTCTCGATAGGATATTATTGGCCAACAATATTCATGATGCCAAGAAGTTCCTTAAAGGATGTGATAGTTTCGAAATAATGGGCCAATCGCTACAATCATATGAAATGTTGTTACAGCCTTAAATCATCTTAGAACCTTTTGAGAAATGGGCCTTGGACTTTGTGGGACAAATTGATCCTTCATCCAGTTAGAAATCCTAAATTTTGTTCTGAAACAACTATGTCACAAAATGGGTTGAGGAAAAAGCACTAACCAGAGTCATGGAGTAGGATGTCTTAGACTTCTTGTTTGAAGACATATTCATCCACTTTGGTATACCTATGGAGATAGTGACAGATGGAAGGCTATAGTTTACATCCCATATGATCCAAAAGTTGGTTGAAAAATATAAAATCCATTATAGAATCACAACACCTTATCATCCACAAGAAAATGGCCGAGTGGAAAACACCAACAAAGTCATTTAAGGGAATCTTACTAATACTGTGGCTAGTCACCAAACAAATTGGGCCACTTAACTTCTAGAAGCATTGTGGTCATACAAAACTACGCGAAGGAATAGCACAAGATTCTCACCATACGAACTTGCATATGGCAAAAATCCCTTATTCTCTATTAAGCTTGAAATCAAGACATTGAGAAAAACATTGTAGGTAAATTTGGATCTAGCTATAGCACAAAAGAAAAGGTTGAACCAGCTTAATGAATTGGAGGAGAAATGACTAGTTGTTCTCCAATAAATAGATATTATCCAACAACAGAGGGCTAAGTGGCATAACAGGTTCATCAAGAAGAAGAAGTTTCAGAAATGAGATTGGGCTCTGTTATATGATTCAATATTCAAGGACTTCAAGGGTAATCTCTACACCAGGTGGCTAGGTCCGTATGAGGTAAATGCATTCTTTGACAATGAGAATGTGAATTTAGTTACCATTGATAGTTCGAGGACACCATTCCTTGAAAATGGGCACCGTCTTTGGTTATATCATAAACCTGATTGAAGGGATTCATTTGTTACATTGTCATGATTTTGGATCTTTATATTACAAGAGAAGGGAAAACCCCCCCATGCTACCAAAATTCTATTTTTTCAACAAGTGTAACTGCTGGAAACCAACCTCTGTCAGTGGTTGTTACAATTGCTAACAAATAATAATAATAATAAGGAAATAAAATAATATGGCTATGAAATCCTTTTTCGAGTGCAGAGAGAGTTTTTGTAGCAGTTGAAAACCACTTTATGGCAATTGTTACACACTCTATAACAACATTTCTTATTTCAAGCATATCCTATAATAATGTTGTTACACAAATTTTTTCTTTTCTTTTACCTTCTGTGGAAATCAATAATACATAACAGTCATATTGGCTATTACATCTATAACAACTGACGACTTTTATAAATAATCCAAGTAAATTATTTACTGTGATACACAACAAGCATCACAATGATTCGGGACCAGTTTCCTTGACCACCAGAAATAAATTCATGCACCATGTCACCAAATTCTCCTCTCCACATTACACTAGGTACATCATAAAATGGTAATATCACTATCCTCTTTTATTTAGTAATTATGGCACTCTAACACAATATCCCTTTTGACGACGCAGGCCTACTATCACATTTAAGCTTGGGGGGGACAAATTACATGATGACATGACCTTTTAATGACATATGAGCATTTAAAAACTGCAACAAAAGAACGATGATCTTGTAATCATTTTCATTTAATGATCAATCATGCTAAAAGAGGGAATTGTACCTCAGAAGACTTGCCATAACTTAGCATTAATAAAGAAACATTACTGAACAGTACCAATTCTAATTGCAAATCCTGATTTGAAATTCCTGTCTACGTCATCTTACCATTTTCTCACTACTAAAGCATTGCATATTCACTAAGAGTTCTCAGATAGAAGTGGAGGACAATAGTTGTAGGGTTAGAAGAACTCAGAATTGTGCCGACTGCTTTGAAAATTCTCAAGGGGGAAAAGAGTGGAGAACAACATTGATTTGTATAGAAATGGGTAGAGAAACAATTCCAGATCAACTAGGATCAACAAATTCTTTGGAAAACTTCCCCAAAGCATGCAAAATTTTTAAGGATGCAAGCTGGTTTGAGTTTTTCCAAAGGCTAGAAGAATCAGATGGGGCAATTTCTATGGAATTCTTGAAGAATTTAGAGAGAAATTAAATGGAGGTCAGGGGGTTAAAGTTGGAAGTTACAAAAGAGGTAATTTCCTAAGTGAAAACATTACCAATATAGAGTAAAAGGTGGTTTAACAAAAAAATTAATGACCCCTCCTTGAAGGAGGATCTTCTCCAAGGAGAGGAACAGTTTGTGAAGAAAGGAAGGGGGATTGATAGGTTATCGATTCCCCAGTGATGGGCCGATGTCGCCCTTTACCACATCAAGTATATTACCTATGAGGGAAGGGAAACAATTGTATTCAATTACCACTTCTCGTTACTAAAGCACCTGTGACATAAAGAGCTGATAAACCTCCCCTACTTTTTGTTCGAAAATATTAGACATATGGCCATGTCCGTGAAAACAGTTGCACATCTAGAGACTTGAATTACAAACCAAGGCCTCATCAAGCTAATTCTGTTGGGTGCCTGAATGGCCACAATCTTAGTAAGGATCCCCTCAATGACTTTCTTAGTGCTTTCCACTTGGCCATTTGCTTTTGGATGATAAGGTGTTGTGATTATATGATGGATTTTATATTTTTCAACCAACTTCTAGATCATATGGGATGTAAACTAGGGCCCTCCATCTATGATTATCTCCCTGGGTATGTTAACTCAGACAAACATGTCTTCAAACAGAAAGTCTGAAAGAGCCTACTCCATGGCTCTGTCTAGTGCCTTTGCCTCAACCCATTTTGTGACATGGTCAATGCATACCAAGATTTAAGACTGTTTTCTAGATGAAGGACTAATTGGTCCCACAAAACTAGGGCCCATTTCTCAAAAGGATCTAAGATGATTTGGGGTTGTAATCACATGTCATATGATATTAGTGGTTGGCCCATTCTTTGGCAAATATCACATCCATTCACAAACTTTTTGGCATCTTGAAATATTGTTGGCCTATAATACCTTGTCGAAAGGACTTTATACCCTGTCTTCTTGTCTGCAAAGTGCCCTACACAAGGTTCCTTGTGAGAAGTTTTAAGGATGTCAAAGATCTCATCTTCTCTAAGACAACGTATGATCTTGAAATCCGGTCCAGTGTGATAGAGACTCCCATCTATCTAGGTATAAGTAGCACTTTGTTATATAATCTTTCTTTTCTCCTTGGAGGATAAATATTGTGGAAACTTCTCTACAAAAAGATAATTGGTTATATCTGCATACCAAGGTGAGTAAGTAGAAATAGCAAAGAGATATTAATTAAGGAAAGAATCCTCTATAGGAATCCAATTGTCATCAATAGTTAACCTAGAAAGAAAATGAACTACTACATTATCTTTTCCAGATTTATCGACAATTGTGATATCAAATTCTTGTAACAGCAATAACCAAAGTGTAATTCTACCATTGGAAATTGTCTTATTCATTAAAAAATGAATGGCGGAGTGGTGAATGTGTACAAATACTTGATACCTGGTAATATAATGTTATAATTTATTGATGGCATGCACAACTGCTAAGAACTCCTTCTCGGTCACTGTGTAGTTGAGGTCACTGGAGTTAGATTTTTGCTTACGTAGTAAATAGCATAAGGTTTCTTCTCCTCTAGTTGGCCCAAAATAGTACCTAGAGAAATATGAGATGTGTTTGTAGCTATATGAAACAACAGTTCCCAATTAGGTCCTTGTAAGACCAGAGCTACTAATATATAACATTTCAGCTTTAAAAAGGCCTGCTGACACTTTCCTATCCACAAAAATTCAACATCCTTCATGAGCAAAGAAAATAATGGCAATGCAATTTTTTTAAACTTTTCTATAAGTCTCATTGTAATATCATGCATGCTCCAAGAAACTACGTACCTATTTTTGCATCTTGGGGGTTGGAAATTTCAGGATTACATCTATTTATACAGGGTTTACCTTGATCCCGTCAGCAGAAATGTAGTGTCCAAGCATGATCCCTTAAGTCATCATCATGTGACATTTTTCATTACTCAAAGAAACAATAGTCTATACACATCATTCCAGCAGTTTTTCTAGATTAGCTAATGTTGTTTCAAAAGCATATACATAAGGTGTAAAATCTTCCATGAATATTTCAAGGAAGTCATCCAACAAATGAGAAAAAATTCCTAGTATTACCCTTCGAAAGGTTCTTGGTTCATTGTAGAATCCAAAAGGGAGTACTCTATATGCAAAACTTCCCTAAGGGAAGGTAAAGGTTGTTTTATCTTCATCCTCCAGGGAAATCTGTATCTGATTGTAGACACTAAACTCGTCCAAAAATGAAAAAAAATTCTTTCCAGAAAGGGTATCAAGGATGTGATCTATAAATGGTAAGGGAAAATGGTCCTTTCCAGTGGGCTTATTGAGTTCTCTGTAATCCACATAGACTCTCAACGTGCCAGTATTCTTAGGGACAATGACAAGCGGCGACACCCACTGACTATCAGATATTGGATAAATAAAATTAGCACTCATGAGTTTTTGTAATTCTTCCTTCAGCACCTCCTTTAGTGCAGGGTTCATGTGACATTGCGGTTGCCTGACTGGTTTGCAACGATCCTTAAAATAAATATGGTGAGTACACAGGCTAGGGTGGATCTCTTTCATATTTTTATAGTCACATGCAAATGCCTTTTTTTATTTCTATAACATTTTTAATAGCAGTTGGCTTTGCTCAGCAGTCAGGTTGGAGTTAATATTCAAAAACATTTCCTCATTTTTATATTTCAATTGGACTATTGTCAATGTTCAGAGTGGTTCTTATTTGTTCAAAATCTATATCTTCCACCTCTTCTTCCTCATTCACATTTTTAACAGAAGTGATAGAAAGTGAGTTACTAATAAAACCATTAATGATGTCATCTTCTATCTCATCCTTGAAATAATGGGCTTTCCCCAAAGTGAGGAGTGGTAGGGAAAGATTTGATTTAGGCTCAAACTCATCCCACCAAGGGTTATATAAATTCACATTTGGTTTTGGGGGGTAAAGATTGAGGTTTTTTTTCACCTGGCCATCTAAGATCACCATAGACCCATATCTATAGCCTATAACTGCACTTGCACTAGGCAGCCAAGTCCCCCTAAGACCAAGGGATATCCCCCCAGATTGGCTTTGGGATGTAAGATAAGAAAGTCAGCCCTGACACATACTTGGAGGTCGTGATTGCCATGGCCTCCTTGGTGCGATGAAATAATAGAACTGAACATCCTCACTTGACTCTCTAAGTAGTGCCCTCAGTCTAGGAAGCTCTGGACATTGACTTGTCAAATGTTCTAGCTCAAAAATATTACACAAACTGATGCTATTCAATTCACATTCCCTCAAATGATGCTTCTTTCAAAAATTCGGATAGAACACAACCAAAGGTGTATCATCTTCTTCTTGTGTCTTCTTGATCTGCACTGCCATTATCTAGGTAGAGAGAGTACTAAGGATATCAATCTTGAAATTTTCGATCAAAGTCCTAATCTCTACTCTGGTTACTCCTCCTACAAATTTTTGTATTTGGGCAAAGGCATATCAAATTGTGCTCCTCCCCTTAGATGATCCTCTAGAGTATCTTAGACAAAGCTTTACAATTTCAGGGAATGGTTCCTATGATATACCCCCCTTCCCTAGTAGGTTTAGGGTGTCAAGGAAGTCATCCATCATTCCTCTGATAAGTATGGTCTTCGATATTTCATGGTATAAATCATTTTGTTTAGACCTCTATAGATTATAATGGAACTGCTCTACATAGTCTTCCAGGCTCTTGTCCTCCTTTTGTGTCATTCTTAATACTTCCTCCCTTATGTCCCTATTTCTACAATAGTCTTGGTACTTTGGTAAGAACTTCTCCTTCATATCATTCCATCTTCGAATAAAAAGCAGAGCCATGTCCCATGAACCATCTCAAAGCTGCCCCTGTTGTACTAACAAGCTTTGAGCATCCTAAATCTTAGGGAAAATATGAGTTAAATGCTCTCTTTTCACAGTTTCCAAGGAAACTTAACTTTATTTTTTGATTCCTTGTTACGCTCCCTAGTATTATTACTGGGTTTGTTCACATTACCCTTCCTATCCTTATCTTTCTTCTTACCTCATAATTTTTCTTCCTGTCGAATTGTTGACTTCCTTGGGGCTTAGAAGATTGGACAATGTTAATAGCTAAAGGTTGAGAAGGCATAGGCACTGATGATGATGCCTGAATCGAAGAAGCAATTTGTAAAGACAATTGTTTCAACTCACTTAGCAGGCTATCCATGCTATTATCGATTGATTTGATAATCCCATCTGCATGGGGACCTAGCTTCGGTTTGGCTAAATCGATATTGGATCGAGGAGCATCAGGTAAAATCTTTTAAAGAATTATAGATGGAGAATATATAAGTTCTAATTGTTGGGCTCTAAAGGTAGCTTGTTCTTCGGTGAATACTCTAGAGAGAAATACATCCTTAGAAATTTCTAGGTGTAAATATTTTAAAAACCATTCGAGAAGGAATTCATTAGGAATATAGGATTTAATGAGCCTCTTCCTTCTCTACCATTCCCGAATATGGTAAAAAATGCCAGTTGCCTTACCTTGTTGGAAACTAGCCAATAAATCAGTTCTAGAATCATATTGAATGCACAACCGAAAATGGTTCGAAAACATAGTAGCCAATTCACCAAATGAAGAAAACGTACCCCCATTAAGCTCTGTATACCATTTAGCAGCATTTCCAGTCAAGGTGCACTAAAACAATATTAACCTGATTGAATCATCAATTAGGGAGTTAGATGAAAATCATATATGGAATGTCGTTATAAGGTCAATTGGATCCTCCCGAGACTTTCCTTCGAATATTGGAATATGTGATGGAAGTTTGGTGGGAACCGAAGGCCATGCCGAATTATATTGGATGAGATAATTCGTCAATTTTAAGAGATCTCGAAAATTTATGTTGCCAGGAATGGTAAGTGTCGAGCAGCTTGAGAATTCCACCCACTATGAGATGGTTCCAAACATTTTGAAAAGAATGTCCTGGATTTTTGGAGGCACCAGGTTGCCAAGGATTACTTGTAGAACAATCTAAACTATAAGGAAAACCTTGTGGTCCAGAAAAATTCATAGTTTGAGCAACTCCTACCAAAAAGTTACGATAACCAAGTTAAGTATTAAAAGGGGAGGAGAACCCTTGGTAAGGATTCAATGCATTAATGAAGGGAAAAAAGGTATGAAACGAACTTACAGAGGAGTAAGGCATGTTCCCTTGTTGACGAAATAAAATTGATTCCTGGTTCCTAAACCACCAAAAGTAGGGTTAGTCCACCCTTAAAAGGATTATAACTTTGACCTTGAATGGAAAAAGGAAGATATCCTAAAGAAGGATTAGAATGAGGTATATGACCACTTCCAAAAGAAAAACCCCGAAAATAGGCTAAACCACTAGCCATCGAAGTCATAACTATGGAACAACGGATGGGATGGATAGAGGAATCGAGAGAATTGCACTAGGAAGCATCCCAAAGGGGAATAAAGTAGTGTGGGAAGCAAAATCATGTGTGTCCCCACTCGAAGATCGAATGGAGGTAGAGACAAATATTCTAGTACTAAGAGTGATAGTAGATATAGAAATAGTACCTCCTCATTGAATGAAAGAGGAGTATTCTCACTAGTGGCACTCATATCCAGATTCATGTTCCCAACAGTGACAATGGAAGGAAAATGACGATAAAAACTAGTGCTTGCCATCTTGTTAGTCGGGGTCCCAACATATAATAGGATGTTTGGATAATTAGTATGAAGAGGTGAAGAAGAAGCCACAGGGGACTCAGGAATCTCTTCAACCTCAACTTCATCCTCCGATTGGAAGACGAACCTAGAAAGGACATGAGTATTCCTATCCAAAACATGACTTGTGCTAGGTGTACTCTGTGAAACTATATCTTGACTCGGAGGATCAATCTCCAATGTGTTCACTGCTACTCATTGAAAATCACCACCATAATTTCTCCTACTCCTTCTAGAATAAGGCTCTGTACTCATAGGTGAAAGCCCATGAAGCCTCCTGGATTGATGAACTAGTTGATCAACCAGTTTTAATTATTATAAGAACTTATAAATACTAATAAAATTATAAATCTATGTTAATCTAGGAGTAAAGAGCACTCACTGAAATGTCCCTAAAGATATAATCATGAAGCTACTTCTAGGTATTTCTTCTCTAGGTGATTAGGAATAGACACCAAAATACAGGAAAGCGAAATAAAGGACCTTCCAAAGATATTTTGGAATAGTTACGGCCCAAGCCTACCAGTGAAGGTAACAAAAACAGTTACACGGACCTCCAATCAAAAGTGTTTTTTGGTGCAAGTACCCAAGCTTCACAAGGGCACCCTCCAAAAATACTAATGAGAGGGATATAATGTCTGCCTAAGGTACCACGGGTATTCCCCCCACAGTCACCTATGTGGTCCCCAAAAAATGAAACTAAGGTCACCAGTTCATATCAGCAACTGGGCAGAACGATCTGGCAAGCATCCAACAAGTTGGAGAGGGGATATCTCTCTTTCCTGCCTTCACTTGCCCTCGTGATTAACTCCAAGAAGAGAATACATTTCCCCATCAACTTCATGAGACTAGATTTCACTCTTTTAATCAACTTCTATATTTAAATTTAGAGTGGCCTTGGAGAGTTAACTCTCCACTCACCTATTACAAGGCCCTTATATGACCTAGACTAGGTGACTTTAATATGAAAAATCAAAAAATTCTAGTTCACTTTAAATTTAGCATTTGACTTTAATGGATTTTCTTAGGTCAAGGATAAAATGGAAGTGCAACTATATGATTTTATGGATGAAAAAGAAATCAATAGAAAAACTGGTTACATGCATATGCAACTTTTTCTCTTTGATCGAAGATATGTCTACAAGGTTCTAGGAATAGGATATGAAAGCAAAAATTCCTTTTTATTTTTCAAATCACACGCTCACACACTCAAAATCTACAAAAAGACTAAAAATTCTTACAGTGAAACTATCGTAATGCGAACTAAATGCTTAATGCAAGATTCTAAGGACTACTCTTAAAACAAACAAATCTGTTTCTCAAAACAATCGAAAGGCCAAACTTAACAAAATGAAGAATAAATTTAGTCAAAATCTCTTCCCAAAATCAAGTGAATTCAACATAATGAAAAGACTTCACACTTGCTCAAAATGATAAGAAGATTGAAAACAAAACCAAAAAGGAAAAATAAAGGCAACAATTTCTTTTTTATCTTTTTCTTTTTAAGGACACAAAGAGTTTTCAAGAAAATAAAACTATTAAAGGCTTCAAGATCAAATTCAAGCATGAACAACCTCAAATTTCACAAGCCACAAAAATCATAAGCATGATAATACTTAAAGTGAAAAGAGGCTAGAAAAGAAAATAAAATGACCTAAACCACAACATAAAAAATCCAACAAATAAGAAAGAATTCAAGAATAGCAAGAAAACTTTTCAAGTTTGCAAGAAAAACTATGTCAAAAACCAAGAAAAAACTAAAAACGCCAACTTTTAAGAAAGAAAGACAAAGCATTGTAAAGGCTGAGTTATAGATGAATTTGATCCCATTGTTTGTTTCAAAGACTCGGAACAACCAATAAATTCACTAAGAATCCTTGAATCCAAACAAAGAAACCAACACTTTCCAAAAATAAAATGTTAGATTGATTAGGTCTTTCCAAAAAGAGAGATAGGAAACTATAAATCTGCAAGAAGTAGGACTTTCCTAGATTATCAATGACTAAATAGAAGCAAGAAACATTAGGAAAAACCCTTTACTAGACTCATCATTTGAAAAATTTATCCAAAACCAAGCATACGCAATTGTGTTGTGACAAACCTGTGTGTATACATCACTGCTCTCATGGAAACACATGTATGTGTGTGTTTCTTCGGACAAAAGCGTGTGTATACGTGACTATGTAAACTAAAACTTGCATATAGAAAAGTTAGTAAAGAAAAATAAAATTTCTAGGTCTGATCCAGAAGATCAAACTTTTTTCCTAGGTTGCATACAAGTCAAAGATACTGGAAAAACAAGAAACCAAAAAAGAAGGCCTAGATCAAGAAAGAAACAACCCAAACTAGGAAATAATAGAAGTATTCCCTAGTGGAGTCGCTAATTCTATTACAAGAATAATACACACTAGGGTATGGGTTGAGCACTACAACAAAGGGAAAGGTATACACCAACAAGAAGAAAACAAACAAGTAGTCTTAGTGCTTAAACTGCTAAATTAGGAAGAAGAGATATTACCTGAAGGTCCTACGTTTGAGGTCGTTCCCATAGGGTCCAAACCCTCTGCTTACTCCAATGCTTCAAAACTTGCGACTCATTCAAGAAAAGCACATATGGTAGCAGTAGCTCAAAGAATGTTCATGATATATACGTTGGATCATATAAGCACATAAATATAAAATATGAAATCATGCATAAGTTTCATTAAAATATGAATTAAAGAATTAATATCATAAAATTAGGAAGAAGACAGAGCTTCTTTATTGATGACTGCAAAAGAATGTGGAAGAATACAACTTGATTCATCCACGACTCTAAGAGAATCCTCCCTCTGCATTCGTCCATCCCATGCCTCAACAACCCTCTTCTAAATGCATACACATGGATGCCATATAAAGGATATGGACATCTCAATGAGGAAACAAGGGTTTCCTATAAATGGAAGAGCAGGAGGCATAGGGAAAAATTAGACTTGATCAGGGAAAAACTGGATATAATGTGAATATCATATCTTTCTCTCCATTTAGTCGTTCCCCATGAGGTGTATTTATATAAACTCAAAACATGTTTTTTAGTTGGGATACAACTAAACCATAAGCTCCTGTAGGTAGGCTTCCGGTGTAACCCATAAACCCCTCCTAAAAAATAGGGATTTTATATTTTTCTCATATTTTAAATCATATACATGGGTTGGGTATAGCTGAAACTGCATGTGCGTACATTTTTTGAAGGGCAGAGTCATGTATGGAATTTAAAATAATGTTTTTTAATAATTGGAGAAAGTTTCAAAGGAAAGGGATACCGAAGGCCATGACTCAGAGCATCAAGTATATAAAGGTGGTAAATTATGCTATAACACAGTGATAGAAATATCGCAACTATCGTATGTAGTTTCCCTCCCCATAGTTTACACCAAATTTCCTCTCTAGGTAGATCGTAATGATTAGATATAATACTATAGGCTTCCTTCGAATTGAGTGTCCCCTATGGTTGATAACCCTATCCCATCTGATATCCATCAACAATAATGGAGATCTTTGATTCCTTCAAAATGTCCTCCATTTGTTGCCACTCTTGTTAGAGGAGGCTATGATTCGAGTCCTATTGAGTCTCCCAATATCTTTATATGTTCCGAAGTGCACTATTTTTCTAATACTTTACCACCATTAAAGCCCCTTGCTGTGTCATGTGCTCTTTTATAATCCACATTTCCTCTCTAGTTATCAATTTCAGTAATGTATGCCACGAGTCTTCAAAAAATGTGTAGTATCTCCATTTCTAATCCCCCAAAATACATTATTATGGATGAATTCGAGTTGAGCTCTAGCTAAATTCTAGATTAGGGGCCCCTTCAATAATCCCTGATGGATAACTAGTGCCACCTATCCTTGAACTAGGAATTACTTTTCCTCCCTTATATTCTTCCACACTTCTATGCCTCCCTGAAGCCATCTCCACCATAATTTTCCCCTATGGCTCTACCTAGGGTGTTCGGGTCCCTTAGTCGCAACCCTCATCTGCTTTTTTATATACAAACTTTGTCCCACATCACTAGTGTCCATTTCTTATCTTGTCGTGCTCCTTGCCATAGGAATTTTTCAAACATGGCTACAATGTCCTTATATACATCCTTAGGTTCTAGCAAAACTGTCAGCTCGTAGATTGGGAGATCCTCAAGCAATGCCTTCAACAAAACTATGGGACTAGGCAGGTTGACGTCCTAGAATGTCTAGTTCCCTAGTTTTTGGGATATCTTATCCTTCATATATTACTAAAGGTACACCTTCAAATAGATCTTTGCTAAGGGAATTCCCAAATATTTTGTTGGAAGAGTGTTACTTTGAAATCCTAGGATTCTTTTTAGATTCCTTTCAACTAATCTATTTGTATTGAAAAAGTACATGAATGATTTTTCACTATTAATTAGCCTGCCAAAGGCATCTAGAAAGTCTGACAGGATTTTCTCGAGAGCTCTTACCTCCTATAAGGTTGGTTCTCCAAACAACATGATGTCATCGATGAATTGTTGTTGAGACAAGGGCAGATTAGGCCCACATAAACGTAGACGTTTTAAAGAATGCTTGTTGACTACCTCCTTTATATATCTTCCTAGGACTTTAGTGAGAAAAATAAAAAGAAATGGTGACAATGGGTCTCCTTCCCTGAGGCTAAGAGGTTTCCTCAAGGTATGGGAGGGTGATCCATTCATAATAACTAAGAATAAGGGAGATATTATCATGGAGCGGATCCACCCAAGCCATTCCAAGGAGAATCCATATGCAGTTAGAATTTTAAATAAATACATCCATCTTAGCTAGTCATATGCCTTTGATGGATCAAGCTTAATCATCATTCTGGATCTTCTTCTTCTTTTCAAATATTGAACAATCTCATGGCCTATTCGAACTCCATCCATAATTTAACACCCCTCTAGAAAGTTGGATTACTCAGTATCTATAAGATGTTTTAATAAGGGCTTAAGCCTACTCATGATAACTGTGGACATGGTTTTATAAATCGCATTACAAAGAGATATAGGCTGAAAGATGCTAGCCTCCTTATCCTGATGATATTTGGGGATGAGGGTAAGGAAGGTAAAATTCAAACTTTCCCACACTTGCTGGTATTGACATGATTCTTAGATCATAACATGCACTTATTCACCAATTAAAGACCAACAAACCTTGAAAAGGTATGTGATGAAACCGTTTTGTCTCAATGCTTTCTTTTTGGTGTTTCCTTGACCACTTATTCAACCTATGTAATGAATATCTCTTGAATCAAGGCTTCATTATGATCTTGATCCACTAATTTGGGGATATGCGTTGTGACGCGATCTATAGCTCCAGCCTTGTCTTCTTGGTCGTGAGAGAGAAGATTGATATAAACAACAAAGATCTCGTCCTCCATATCGTCTTTCTCCACAAGCCTTTTTCCATGAGATAATATTCATTGAATAAATGATGTTGGGGGGAGAAAATTCTTGTTATCTTGTCAATGTGTCCGTATTTCAAAAGGAATTAACTAGTGGCTCATAGAGCCTCCCTTATTGTCTTGGGTCCTTTTTCTTTACAATCATTGGTAGTTTGTTGTTTGGATTTGTGCATTTGAGTTGACCTGTTTCTCCCAAATTCCACATAGGACAAGGCCCCTTCTGAAGCAGGGTTAGATTTTCAACAGTGCCCATATAAATGGAGAAATTTGTGTAACTTTTTAACTAGAATTTACTGAGCCTCTACCCCTACCCACGTGGAAAGGAATTCCAACATAGTTTTTTCATTTTTATCTAGATTATCTCTTTGATCCTACACCTCTAAGATAGATGAGATGTTAATAAATAATTCCCTTAATTTAGAATGTTCATAGGGTTCCTCCATAAGTTTGTTCTTAGCTTGTTCATATTTTGGAAAGTTATCCATTTCAATTGGTTGTTCCTCTGTGGGGCCTCCCCCTTTCTCCGGCAATTCAATTGAGGTCTCTTCCCTCATGAGGACTATAAATGAGTTTATGTTTTGACCTATTTTGGAAGACACCACTTTATTTTGAGTGTTGGTTTCTGTGTTCTGTATGTTTGCATTACCCATTGCTCTTGAATCTCTTGTTGCTCAAATATCATTCGAGGGAACTCTTTGGGTAGATTACCATATTCATAGCATCTATGGGAATCAAAGGGTATATGCTCATAGTCTAAGGTTTGTGACTAGATCTCATTATGATACTCAAGATCTATCAATTCGGGAAGAGTTTTGGAGATATTCATATAGATACAGTCCGAGAACAGGATGTATGTCATCCCCGATTTGTGATGAGACTTTCACAAATTTTCCTATGGAATTTCCTATTCCTTCCAAGATATAAAGTTCCCAAAAATTGTCCAAGAGATAAAAGAGATGAACCTAGATTGGACCTAAAAGGAATTTATTTTTCTCTAGGTTGTAGCATTCTTCCAAAAAGTGCATAAAAAGTCCCACATTGTTTATAAGGTAGGGACCATTTTTGAAGACCTTCTTTCGGTCAGTTAGATCTTCAAAAATACTGCCAAAAATCCTTCTCAATTTTAACTTCATGGCACCTTGGTGATTTCATTTCAACTAGATGCATTTGACAATGTCCTGCTCATTAGGTGAAATTCCCATAAAATTACCGATCAATGCATGATATTTCATGAAGCTTCGAGATTATTTTGAATTATTGTTTGCGATCATCAACTTTGGATTTGTATCAGTCATTAGTAATCCTTTACTTTGCACCTGATCTTTCCATTGGGCACCTAGAAATTGACAATCATCACTTTGTTATTAAACCAACTAACAAATAGATAGACCATTGACTTAAAAATTATCCTCTTCAAGGGGGAAACCTCATTTACATTACATAAATGAACAATTACTAGATGATACATGTGACATGAACTTCGTTGTATATATAGGGGTTGAAGGAGTCACAATATAATCAAATCTTACATAAAAATAATAAGGTAAGGGAACAAAAATAACAATAGTGGGCTTCTATGGGACCCAACAATAATAATATGGGGGCTACATGGGCACAATAATAACAATAAGAGGCCTACACTAACGATAATAATAAGGGGGCTACATTGGTATTATAGGGATCAAATATGCCCATCTCCTTCAAAAATTTGTTCTCCTCAATGCTTGAGTAGTTCTAGATGCTTCTGTACAGAATTATCATCCTCTCATGTGGAATCTTCAATGCGTAAGTTCTTACACTTAATGATATACTCTTAAATTGACTGATTTGTAACTCTCGAGTTCTTGCTTCTATGGGTGATTCGGTCTCAAATATGATTTTTCGTTCTTCATAAAGTTTTGGCAACATTGTTTGAACTAGAAGCTTGCCACTGATAACCTTATTTAAGAAAGAAACATGGAAAACTGGGTGTACTTGGGAATATGTAGGCAACTTCAATTTGTATGCCATACTACCAATATTTTGCAACACCTTGTAAGAACCGTTGTAATTAGGTGATAATTTATTATCCTTATTATCTTACTTGAGAGACATTTTTTTGTATGTTTGTAGCCATTAAAATACCCAATCACTCACATCAAAACTTCTTTCAATGTAATGATGATCTTCCTGTTATTTCATTCGATTTTGTGCTAGAGTGAGGTTAATGTTTAAGAGTTGAAGAAATTCTTGTTGATGCTCAATGTGATCTTCCACTACTTGAACCTTATACTTTCTATTAAATATGATGTTTTGGATGATGGATGATATCCATACAATTCAATAAATGGCATCAGTTTTGCTGGAAGATGGAAGGAAGTGTTATACCACCATTCAGTTAGAGGTAACCACTTGACCCATTATGTTTGTTTATGAGATATAAAGCAACGAAGATATCCTTCCAAAAATTTGTTCACTAACTCAGTTTTCCCATCAGATTGAGGATGATAAGATGAGGTATAAGCTAATTGAGTACCAAGACAAGAAAATAATTTCGTCCAAAAATTTCGACTGAAAATGGATCTTTGACACTTACTATAATATTTGGGTTTCCATGAAGGTTTTGAATTGTTTCCATAAATGAAGTATCAGTTGTATTGGATTTAAAAGGATGAGATAATGCACAAACATGTGCATAATTGGTTAGTCTATCAACTACCACCATGATGACACTCTCTCCTTCAGCCTTGGGTAAACCTATGATAAAATCCTTTGAGATGTCCTCCTAACGCTGACTTGGAATGGATAAAGGTTGTAACAACTGGAGGTCTTAATTTTCTCAACTTTACTTTGTTGGCAAACCAAAAATTCTACCAAAAAATTCTAGATATCACATTTAAGGCCATCCCAAAAAATTTCCTTCTTAACCCTATGGTATTTTTTTTAAGATCCTAAGTACCCTCCTAAGGGAGAGGTGTTCCATTCCAAAAGAATATTTTGTTTGAGTTGGAATTCTTACAAATTTATAAGCGATCTTTGTACCATAATGAATCATTTTTCTATCTAAATGTATTAGATGTATTAGTATCTTGCTGCAACTTTTGAATGAGTGACCGTTGTACCTCTTCATCCTTCTTCCATTCATGTCTTTCTTTGGTTATCCACACAGGTTGGATAATAGAAATGGTACAAAGTAATGCTTCGACATCCTCATCATTTATTGAGAGTGTTTTTCAACAACATTTTTCTTCCCTTTCTATAGATGACTTCAAAGTCATAACTCAACATGTCGGTCACCCATTTTTGCTTCTATTATGAAGATAATCTCTATTCAAAAAATTATTTAATACTATCATGATATGTTTGAACCTTGAAGTGTCTTCCCATTAGGTAAGGTTGACATTGCTTTCGTGCATGTTGTATTGCTAACATTACATTTTCATAAATAGGTTTGTGTAAATGATTTCCTTTGATTGGACGACTTTCAAAAGAAATGGGTCTTCCTTCATGCATTAAAACAACACCAACTCCATTTCCTAAGGCATCACATTTCACAATAAAATTTTTTGTGAAGTCTAGTGTAGCTATGACCAATTCTTGGAACATTTCCTCTTTAAGATGTTCAAAGGGATTCATTTCTTATGGAGTCCAAGAAAATGCATCTTTCTTCAGAAATGATGTTAGAGTTGCTGTTATTCTGCCATAATTCTTAACAAACTTGTGATAATACCCTGTCAACGAGATAATTCCCCAATGATATTGTATGGTTGTGGGGATTTTCCATTCCTTAAAGGATTTGATTTTGTTAGGGTCTACCTTAACACCCTCATGAGATACAATATGACCCAAATATTCCACCTCTTGTACTCTAAAGGAACATTTGGAGGTTTTTTCATATAATTATTTCTACTCCAATAGTTTGAGCACCCTGTCAACATGTTGAACATGATCCTTCCAAGACTTGTTATAGATTAGTATATCATCCAAAAATACTAACACATTTTCTAATAAAGGGTTTGAAAATGGAATTCAACAAACCTTGAATTGTGGAAGCTTCATTAGCAAGGCCAAAAGGCATGACTAAAAATTCATAATTACCCTCATGAGTTTTAAATTCTAGTTTCTAAATGCCTTTTGTGTTCATTCTAATTTGATGATATATTGAATGAAGATGCAACTTAGTGAAGTACATTTTTGTACGTAATTCATCCAACAATTCATCAATGACAGGAATGGGAAATTCATCTTTAGCAGTGATATTTTTGAGCTCCATATATTCCGGATACATATACCATGATTCATATTTCTTGTGCACCAATAATACTGGAGTAGAGAAAGAACTTTGACTAGATTGAATTATACCAACCTCTAACATTTTTGCAACCATATGTTCAATTTCACTCTTTTGGGCCTAAGGATATATGTAAAGCCTAATGTTGGGAGGAAAACTTCCTGGAATCAAATGAATAGCATGATCATGATTAGGAATAGGTGGGAGGCTTTTGGGAGTCTCAAATTCCTTAGAATGATTAACCAAGACCTTTTGGAGATCTATAGAAATAGATGATTTTGACGTTTGAACCTCTAGTGATCATAATTTCGCAATTACACCATGTTGTTCCTTGTTCAGAAGCTTTATCATGGCATTATAGCTGATTATCTTCCCTAGTTTCCCTGCAATACCCCTTAATTCAACTTCCTTTTCTTTCCAAAACAAATCCAAAGTTCTTGAAAATTGAAAGCTATCATCCCCAATGATTGTAACCATTGGACTCCTAGTACAACATCAACACTTCCCATTGGAATGGAAAGAATATACTATTCAATGCATATTTCACCATGGTTAGCTTGATATTATGGCACTTCCTAGAGAAATTTATAATTCCTTCCTTTGCGACCATCACTTGACACTCTAATGCTGGATATAGGAAGAAATTCAATTCCTTGGCTATCTTACGATGAATAAAATTATGGGTACTAGCTGGATCAATTAGTATTATTACCTTTTCGTTATTGATAAATCCTTCTATCTTGGGAGTTTGAGGAGTGCTAATTCCTACCAATGCATTAAAAGATATGGTCGGATTCATTTCTTCCTTCTCGGGGGTTGGTTCCTTGTGTATATCCTCCTCTTTTGATGTTTCTTGTTTCTCTTATACCTTGTTTTCACAATATATGTAGAATAATTTCTTCTGATCACACTTATGACCTTTATTGTATTTGTTATCACAACTGTAACAAGGCCCTTTTTGTATTTTTTCCTCCAATTGTTGTGGTGTCAGCCTTGTAGGTTGTGGAAGAATAAGAGAAACAAAAGTTCCATATTTATAGTTGTGAGTGGTATACTTCTTGGCTTCCATAATTTTTCTTTCAACTTTTCTTGCCACCCTGAATGCCTTCTCGAATGAATCAGGTTCCCAAAGGTGAACCTCATGTTGTATGTTATATTTCAAATTCACTACATGAACAAATCAATGTGATTCTCCTATGGAATATTGGTTACCATAATATTTAATTTTTCGAAGTCTTCAATGCGCTCCACCATTGAAGCCTTTTGTTTGAGATTTATCAATTGGCTAAAGGAGGTGTTTATTTTTGTATCTTCATAATGTGTTATAATTTCCTCCATATAAATTGACTAGGTGACAAGTGAATTATGAGAACAAATCCATCTATACCATACAAATTGTTTGGGTTTTAAATATAAGTATGCAATACATACCTTTTGTGAGGGTTTCACATAATGTAGATCAAAATATTGCTCCATCTACAGTATCCATATTACCAAATATTTGTCATCAAACTTACTCATATCTATATTTTGTATGTGGTGGTGTTGGCATTATGATGCCTGTGTTGTACTTGATGGCAACCCACTTGTAGTAGAAAAACTTGCTAATATATAACTAGATGAATCTACAGAAGAGATATCAGATGTGATAGAATACATGGGATGCAGGGCAACTCGAAGGAATCAGTTTAGATGTAATGAACAATGACAACTCATTAAGATGACAATTCCCAATATGGCAAGATACAGGTGTTGTCCTTGATGTCAACTTACTAAGATGACAGATCATAGCTCAAGCTCACAGAATGAAGAAAAATATATATACGCAGGCTACCCTTGATAAAGCCGCATAAACACACGCGTTAGTCGACCAAAAGGTGTGTATATGAATACATGCATTCTCATGCAAGAAAAGGCGTGTACATTTGGTTTTTGTCTGTGGTATTTGGACCACAGTATTGTGATCCATGGTATTGGTCCAAGGTATCTTGTTCGACGTGTTGGTCCCAGGTATTTGGTCCAAGGTATTGGTTATAAGTGGTTTTGGACCATGGTATTGAGTAAAGGCCTGAGACTATAAAAGGAGGAGAAGATCATTAGGCGAAGGTACACAGAAAGTCCTAAATATTTGATGAAGTATGAGATCTAGTATGTAGTTTATTGGTTCATGATGCTTTTCTTGACCTGAGCCAAGGAGGAATCTCAGCGGTTGATGGAGAACAAGATCTAAGGATAGATTGGGATTTAATGGATTGGAATGAATGATATCTATATGGTTTGATCATGCTTATTCTATATCTGTATACTGACACATGTAATGTTCTGTAAATATTATGATCTAGGTATAACTCAAGTTTGGAATAACTGCAAATCATGAATAAATATTTATAGATGTATACGCTGGTTGCCTTTCATAAAAGCGCGTACATACGCAAGTTAGATACATCTGAATAGCCTATATGATATAAACTATGATGTTTGAAGTTACAGGTGGTTCTGGTTGTTGATGCAAAGTCTGAGTTATGGTGATTGTTTACTGGTGTTAGTATTCTGCATATTTAGTTTGATTGATTGTGTTTAGCTTCAGTATTGATGGATGAGATCTATAATGGATCAGGATCATAATGACTTACCTTTATGTGATCCGATGGACTAGATCTGGTTGCTAACATACGTATTATTCGTGTATATGTAATGATCTGGGTATGTCTGAAGTCAGGAAGTGCAACAAAGTTATAAGTAAGTAATTGATGACATATACATTGGTTCGCTTTGGTGATGTTGCGTATACACGCTGGTCGGCTCTTCGAAGTAGCGTATGCACTCTGATGCATGATTTCTGATGATACAATTAGTTCTTAATATTGTTGTAGAGTTCTGTGTTCTGCTCTATGTTCTGGTGACTAAATTTTATTGACAAGGTTTCAGCGATTCAGTATTGGGTGATTGAGAGATTGATGATGCAAGTGGTGATTGATTTTGTGCTTCAATGATATTGATGGGTCCAGTATGAAAATTGGATGAAACGTGGCATTCAAATTATGGTGTTGTGATTCAGGAGTATCCAGTTTGAAAATTTATGAAACATGGTCCCTGGAAGAAAAGAGAAGGTTGTAGCCTTCCGTAGGTTGGCACCTATGTACTAGTACCTCAGTTAGTACAAGAGATAAGGTGGTTGTAGATCCCTTCCAGTAGAAGATGGAGAATGAGAGAAGGTTGTAGCCTTCTGTAGGTAGGAACCTACATACTGATATAAGACTACACTAGTACAGAAACATTGTAAAAAGAAGTTTCTAATTAAAAGAATATATAGACAAATTGCAGCAGGTGGTTTCCACCCACATTGGGTTTCCACCTTACATCATGGTGTTCATGTGTGCTTCTTGTGTATGATGATCTATTGTGTTTTTCTGCACCTGTTTACTATTCATATGGTTAATAAAGTTTTGATGCACTAACTAAAGATCAACATTTAATGGATTAACTGAACCATAAGTTTACTGGATATATGCTAGTTGCATTAGACACAGTTGCGTGTACATGCAGGTTCCCTTAACTGAAGTAATGTATATGAATCTGAGTATGGAAATGAAAAATTGTTTGATTTGATAATATTGATTCATCCCCCCCCCGCTCTCAGTATTATTTTGAACAATTGTTATCAGAGCAGGTCCTTTGGTAGAAGCTTGATTGCTTGAAGGAGATACGTAGAACAATGGGAAAGAAGCTTAAGAAGAAAGCTCCTCAAAAGAAGAAGACATTTCAAAGGAACAATGACAGTGGGAGAATCGATTGGGGAATATGTGGAAGAAACACTTTAGATTCAGAATCACTTTAGAATGAGGATGAATAAGCAAAAGAACTATCAGGTATGAATTTGTTATCCTCTGGTGATACATTTCTCTATCAATTTGAAGATGACGAAAGTGATAGCGAAACAACTAAATTTTCTCTTGTGGGTGAGAAAGAAAGATATCAAATATAGGCAGAATTTAAAAGGCTTATAGACAAAATTAGAGATCAACAAGATCTATTACACAAAAGGGAATGTGTCTCCAAGGAAGAAGTTACCAATATAAAATCTCAACTAGAGGAAAACAAGGTAAGGAAGCTATTCAAGGAAAAGGAAGATCAATGTCAAAAGTTCTAGGATGAAGTGACATCATTAGGAAATGAAGTAAATGAAAGAAGCACAACAATCAAGAAACTCAGAGAAAGATCCAGTTACCATGAAAGGCTTGAAGCTACGATCCTCTCACTAAAACAAGATATTGAAGAATCAAATAAGCAGAATAAAGAACTACTCAAAGCTCTTGAAAAACAAGAAAATGAAGTTCTTGAATTAAGAAATCAGTTGGAAGAAGGAAGAAAAGCTTAAGAAAACATGAAGAAGTAGTATCGTGAAAAGGAGGAGCAACATCAAGTTGAGGTAAATATTCTAAAAGATAACTTAGAAGAAAAGGATAAGCTCTTATGATTTCAAGATAGTACTAAGATCTTAGATGATATTCTTAGTAGTCAAAGGTCTCCTGCTATCAAAACTAGTCTTGGTTTTTATGAATCTATTGAAGGTGGATCTAGTGCACAAAATAAGACAAGGAACTCTAATGCACAATTTTGAAATACTCAACAAGGAGATGAGAGTTCAATCCCATCAATAACCAAGGAAATAAATTCTTCAAAGAAAATCTTTTATTCCTCTGATGAATAATGTTGAATGTTAAGTATGTCATAATCTTGGACATGTTGCAGCCAAATGTAGAAGTAGAACGGTTAAAGACCATCACACAAAAAGATCATCACGTTCCAGGTACTTTAAGGGATATTGTTTTTCTTGCAATATGTTTGGTCACAAAGTTGTTGATTGCTACAGAAGGAATATGAAAAATGTAAGATGTTATGCATGTAACAAGCTGGGACATATAGCAAAGGAATGCAGGAACAAAGTATGAGCACCATACCAAAAGGAGAAAACATCATCACACTTGAAGATATGGAAGAAGAAGGAAGCACAGTTTGAAAGGTGTGGCACAGCACAATGTACAGATATAACAGACTCAGAAGAAGCTGAAAGCGTAAACCTTCAGCGTTCTCAACCTAATATGCAAGTTTCATAAAGAGAAGTCTTCTATATACGCGAGTTAGAATCTGCACAGTCGCGTATATGTCAGTTTGAGAAAAGCAGTGGGACAGGCTCAGGAAAAGGGTCTGATATGATTCAGTTCATTATTCGCTTTGTTTGATAATGGTTACAATCTGTTGATGATGTGTGGAAATTTATTGATACTTGTAATATGTTTTAGAAGTTTTTTGATCCTATCTTGATGATGATGATGCCTTGATACTTCTTGCTGATATATGCATGATCAGATTTGACAGTAAACAAGATGGCATAAGTTCAGGGGGAGCATATGCTTTTAATAATGCATTGATGGCATTATGGTTAGTAGTCCTTGGTGATGATGCTTATATGGCTAAATGATACATCTTGCTATGATATGGTTATGAGCTATCCATGGTAAAATCTCATATGATTCTTAGGGTTACATAGTTGGTGTTTAGATTAGATTTGTGGTTGATTCTCTAATGATGCATATATGGTGCTTACATGGTAATCTTCATAAGGATAAGGAGAAGTACAAAGCTTGAATACACAATTTCATTACTTGATGATGAGTCACTCATATGCTGCTGTCAACATGTAATACAGTTATGATGCAGGACTCCTATAGTTCTTGGCGCTCACATGGATGAGGATTGTTGTTGTTGATGATATCAAGAAGTCTTGACAAAAGATCTTGAGCTCAAGATACATAGTGCTATATACAGTATGCTAGATACATGGATGATTACTCAAAGTTGCATTGTTGGAGACATAATGATGATGAGTTCTTACCTATATAATGATAGGTTGATACTTACATATGTTGATTGATGCAGATGTTCCCAAGAGATGATAATTGGATGATATATAAGATCATGTAGATCTTGATGTTGATGAGATGGCTATGGTTTTTCTCACATATGATATAACATGAATGATTATGTATTTCATATGTAGAATTTTGTTCAAAAGGAGGAGTTGATATCTATATGCAGACATACCTTGTTATAGGTTGATGACTTATACACTAATGGACATATATAGGTTGCTGGTCTAGATGCTGTTGACAGATGCTTATGGAGCAGATCATACATTATGTATGATAGTTGTTGATGACTATCATGGTCTTATTTAGATGTTCGGTCTCTATTATAAATGTCATGTAAAGGTCATATCAAGACTCATGATGTAATAGTTTGTCTCTATCTATTGTAGTCATTTGATGAATCCCTTTTGATCATATGATGTAATTTGTACCCCCACCATGCATGGGAAGGATGATGTAATATTTTAGTCATGTATAAACAATTGGTATCTGGTGTATCCCCACTTGGTTGGGTGGATGAGTCAATATTGGTATATCCCCATGTGGTTGGGAGATGGATGTATGTATGAGTCTTTGGTGATAGGAAGGTCATTTATGATAGAGTCATGTTCTTCTTGTAGAACATCTTTTTGCAAACCTTGCTTACAGTCAGGGGGAGCATGAACAGCACACTTCAGTAGAGCAGAGATTTCAGCATGTACTTAAAGGGAGCATGGACAGATTGGTACACCTTGGCATATACAAAGGGGGAGCTCAATCAGAGATTTCAATAGGTACTCAGGGGGAGTATGGACAGCAAAATGTATAACAAGGAAGAGAATATCTTGGTCCGCCCTTTTCCCTTGATGTCAAAGTGGGAGAGTGACTTGGTATGGTTGTTGCCATCAAGTGCAAAGGGGGAGATTGTTGGCATTGTGATGCATGTGTTGTACTTGATGGAAACCCACTTATAGCAGAACAACTCACTAATATATAACTAGATGAATCTACAGAAGAGATATCATATGTGATAGAATACATGGGATGTAGGGCAGCTCAAAGGAATCAGTTCAGATGTAATGAACAATGACAACTCATTAAGATGATAGTTCTCAGTATGGCAAGATACAGGTGTTGTCCTTGATGGCAACTTACTAAGATGATTGATCACAGCTCAAGCTCATAGAATGAAGAAAAAGAGATATACACAGGTTACCCTTAATAAAGCCACGTATACACGTCGGTTAGCCGACCAAAAGGTGCGTATACATATACATGAATTCTCATGCAAGGAAAGGCATGTACATTTGGTTTTGGTCTGTGGTATTTGGACCATGGTATTGTGATCCATGGTATTGGTCCAAGATATCTTGTCCGACGTGTTGGTCCCAGGTATTTGGTCCAAGGTATTGGTTCGAAGTGGTTTTGGACCATGGTATTCAGTAAAGGCCAAAGTTTATAAAAGGAGGAGAATATCATTAGGCAAAGGTACACAAAAATTCCTTAATATCTTATGAAGTATGAGATCTAGTATGCAGGTTATGGGTTCATGATGCTCTTCTTGATCTGAGCCAAGGAGGAATCTCAACGGTTGATGGAGAACAAGATCTAAGGATAGATCGAGATTTAATGGCTTGGAATGAATAATCTCTATACGATTTGATCATGCTTATTCTAGATCTGTATACTGACACATGTAATGTTCTGTAAATATTATGATCGGGGTATAACTCAAGTTTGGAATAGCTACAAATCATGAATAAATATTTACAGATATATACGTTGGTTGACTTTGATAAAAGCACATACATACGTAGGTTAGATACATCTGAATAGCATATACCATATAAATAATGATGTTGAAGCTACAGGTGGTTCTCCTTGTTGATGCAAAGTCTGAGTTCTAGTGACTATTTACTAGTGTTAGTATTCTACATATTCAAATTAATTGATTGTGTTTAGCTTCAGTATTGATGGATGAGATCTATAATGGATTAGGATCATAATGACTTATCTTAATGTGATCTGATGGACTAGATCTACTTGCTAACATACGTATTATCCTTGTATATGTAATGATATGGGTATGTCTGAAGTCAGGAAGTGCAACGAAGTTATAAGTAAGTAATTGATGACATATACATTGGTTCGCTTTGGTGATGTTGCGTATACATGCTGGTTCGGCTCTTCCAAGTATTGTATGCACTCTAATGCATGGTTTTTGATGATACAGTTGATTTTGATTATTGTTGTGGAGTTTTGTGTTCTACTCTATGTTCTGGTGACTGCATTTTATTGACAGGGTTTTAGTGATTCAGTATTGGGTGATTCAGAGATTCATGATGCAAGTGGTGATTGATTTTGTGCTTCAATGATGTTGATGGGTCCAATATGAAAATTGGATGAAACGTGGTCTTCAAATTATGGTGTCGTGCTTCAGGAGTATCCAATCTCAAAATTTATGAAACATGGTCTCTGGAAGAAAAGAGAAGGTTGTAGCCTTCTGTAGGTTAGCACCTACGTACTAGTACCTCAGCTAGTACAAGAGCTAAGGGGGTTGTGGATCCCTTCCGGGAGAAGCTGGAGAATGAGAGAAGGTTGTAGCCTTCTATAGGTAGCAGCCAGTGTACTGATATAAGATTGCACTAGTATAGAAACATTGTAAAAATAAGTTTCTAATTAAAATAAGGTAGAGATGAATTGTAGCAGGTGGTTTTCACCCACACTGGGTTTCCACCTTACATCATGGTGTGCATGTGTGCTTCTTGTGCAAGATGATTTGTTGTGTTTTTCTGCACCTGTTTACTATTCATATGGCTAATAAAGTTCTGATGCACTAACTAAATATAAATATTTAATGGATTAATTGAATCATAAGTTTACTGGATATACGCTAGTTGCATTAGACACAGCTGTGTGTACACGCAGGTTCCCTTAACTGAAGTAGCATGTATGAATTTGAGTATGGAAATGAAAAAGTGTTTGATTTGATAATACTGATTCACCCCCCCCCCCCCCCCCTCTTAGTATTATTTCCAATAGGTGATTATTAAACCCTACATTGGATTCTCTAAAATCATAATTCATATTCCTTTTGTCCTCATCCTAATTTTCATGGATTACCTTGTCACCACCGGGAAGCCTTTCTTGCAATAACTTTGTCAAACCTTCATTCAAACCTTCCATGTTTATTTTCAAAACTTCCATAATAGCTTCCATCCCATCCTTAAAACCTTACATGTCTTATCTTAAACCATCCATATCATCTTTGGTTTCTCTTTGTGAGAGCAAAATTGGTTGGACTTGATCCCCTGATTTTGATATATCATGATGAAATTCTTGCTCTTCGTGTGTCATAGTAGATCTTTCTGAGGGATTAGTGGGTGTAGAATTCTTTTATTTTGGAGGAATTTTAGAACTCAATACTTAAATATATGCTTTAATATTCCCTTTGAATCACTTCAAACTGATTTCTCAAACAAAAGTTATATCAAAATTAAAAAAATACACATTGTATTCTTCCTTTTCTGGAGCTCGATATTACAATTGTTGTATCAATGTAATATCATATTTCCAAGGTATGAAATTTAGTCATATGGTATCAATATGAATCTTCTTTACATTACCATAAGTCATACCAATATTGGATTCTTCAATATATATTTATGTCAGATCTCCCGCAATGGCTTGATTATGGGCTGGTTTAGTAGAGAAAAGTTGTATGGGATGCCACTTGTCAAAATTTCAACATTCAACACTAAAATGTATATAGACGAAACTAAAGTCCATTCAATTTCATCCACTTTTTACATAATTCAAATTCGATGTCTGAAACGAAATTTATGACAATTTTTCCTCGGTCACTTGTTTGAGACTAAATTTTGGAGCATGAAAAAACCCCAACTCCTTCAGATCATATCTCAGAAAATATAGCGAACTAAGATATGAAAGTTTGGCACAATGTTCACCAAGCATTCGACTCCACATGGTTATAATTTTAGCTTCTAAAGCTTTTTATAAAAAGGTTATAAGAAACATTCCACGATGACCTATTTGAAGTAGTGAAACCCTCAAATCCAAATCTCTAATACCAAATGTTTTGCAACAAAAAAAAAATAGATAGATCAATGATCTAAAAATTATCCTTAGAGGGGGTAACCTCCTCTACATCACATAAATAGAAAATTCTGGGATGATAAAAATGATAAGACATCCTTTGTATATAGGAGTCTAAGCGATCACAATATAATCATAGCCTACATAACAATAATAATATAAGCACACAACAATAACAACAGTGAGTGTCTATGGGGAAGAAAACTAACTATATGGGGGCTACATGGGCACAAAAATAACAAGAAGGGCGCTACACCAACAATAATAATAATGAGACTACATAGTACACTAGTATTATGGGGAGTAAAACACTTCCTCCATATCCATCGGGTCAACCATCGTCCCCCCAAACCTTCAATGATGTGCCTTCGACAATGTTACAATAGGAGGGGGTTTCCCCCCTCGCCGCGGTGGCATTAATGGAACCAATCGATGTCTCGACCATTTGTAAAACCCCATATTTTGCCAGATCGTAGCCTTGAAAGACATATTATGGCATATCTATGATGATTTCATATAGAGAAACGTTGACCAACATCCTAAAACACATCCAATTGTTGAAAATAAACTCTATTTCTCTCTGTTTTTCTCCACAAAGTGATTATTCACTATATTCATGGATTAATTATTGTAGCGAGACAATTTTGATAGTTTAGAGAATATATCAACTATAGATTAATGTAGGAGTTATCTTAGTTGGATCAAATATCTTATCTTCAACTAATCAATGAAGTCCTAAATAATACAAATAACTTGTATATAGATTACAATATATATGATGAGGAATAAAAAATATTAGTTAAAAGACAAGTAGCAGTTAATATCTTTGACACCCTCCCTCAATGAGTACTTGCATTGATTTGTGATCATTGTGTGATAAAGTATTCATTAATATATTTAATCTTTTAAAATGTTATAGATTGAATTCCATTAAACTATCTCCTAATCCTCGTAAAGGTGTAATCCTCAGTTGAATTCTCAAGTTCCACTCCTGAACTTCTATATCATGGATCTCACAAAGTCAATCATTGGACCACACCATGCCACATAAACTCCCTAGTATACCACTCTCATGTCCTTGACAACTAATGAGTGATCATTCCCTAGATCGACATCTTCCGAAGAAACTAGACAACCATTCATATTTAGCGTTACTTCCATTGGAACCCTTGAAGATACATTCCTTCACAGTATTAAATTATTTCTCTATTTGTAATCACTAAAATACTAATTCTATTGCATTGTAGCAGCTACAACCACCCTCCAAAATTTTGGCCTGCACCAATTTCGGAGCCTCCCTTGGAGAGTTTCACTTGATGATTGCACACACTTAAGTTCACTCCATGAGCTCGTGTGAGTCTTTACATTTACCTTGATTGTTTATTGCACTCAATTATCTACAGGTTGATGTCTAAGCCATGGTTGCGACCATGTTATGGTTATGCTCAAAGTCTTTGCTTCGTATTTGTTTGTTGTGTTAGCCATGAAAGCATTTGTTTCACTCACACATGGAGTCATATTCACTATTGCACAATCGTCGTCTCCATCATGAATGATCAATCACAAGTGTCATGCTTGTCGCTTGCACCATCGGTTAGTGATGTTGAACATGTGTGTCCATATAGTTTCGTCGTTTCGTCGTCAAGTCATGCGAGTGTGTGTTCGTATCATCACCTATGCATCTTTCGATTATTCACACACTTAGTCATTTTTGCTAAAGTTATGAGGACAAGACTCCTCACTAACAGTTGAACCATCACCCTACTTTTAATTTGATCGACTATCAACCAGAAGAAAGCAAAAGCGCGAAGCCAATTCTTTTAAGCTATGCTAACGGCAGGCTATTCAATCAACACTCATGCTAGCCACTCGAACAATCAACTAATTTTTCATCTAAGAAATTACGCAGTGCTCATGAGCAGGCCTCCCGCTTCCCATCAGTTAACTCAGCTCAGAAATTGCGTAGAGATGATCAGTAGGCTAGCCTCCTAGCCTTAATGGCATTTTCCGAGCCAACAGCTCCTAGTAGCAGACTACCTGTTCCCTCTAGGAATTACGCAGTTTTTGCTACCAGTGACCCCAGCAACCAACTGGAAGTTCCCTATGGGAATTGTATACATCTTGCTGCCAGTGACCCTAGCAACGAACTGGCAGTTCCCTCTAGGAATTGCGTAAGTTTGGCTGCCAGTGACCCCAACAGCCAACAAGCAGTTCCATTTGGGAATTGTGCATGTCTGGCTGCGAGTGACCCCAGCAGTCAATTGGAAGTTCCCTCTGTGAATTTTGCAAGTATGGCTTCCATTGACCCCAACAGCCAACTGGAGGTTCCTTCTAGGAATTAAGAAGTTTAGGCTGCCAATCTCCTTGGCAGTTCCTTAGAAAAATTTCTCAATCTCTGCCTGCTGACCCCTCATGCAGCTGGACCAATTCATCTAGAAAATTGCGCAAATTTGGCTTTCTAACCATTGCTGACTGTTCATTCTAGAAAATGCATTGAGCATGCCTTCCCTATCCTCTAGTAGCCCCGACTATCCATCCTAAAATTTGCACAATTTTTCCTCCCAACCAAGCCAAAACTCGAAGATAGTCACTTATGACTCAAATCATCAATCTCCATCACTCAATGACTCTTGCATAGTTTTCAACAACAATTTCCTGGAGCCATGATCCTACATCACAGCGCTGCTACCTCTCCTAGTCACCTGCATCTTAATGATCATATGTCATGGTAGACTAGGGTATTTTCGATTTGATGTTGTCTCGTACAGGTACACCCACAAGCATGTCAAGATGATTAACAGGATGAATGAAGGGAGCATATCAAGATGGACAGGTTCACCAATAGACAAACGAACAAAGCATGTGAAGTGGACGAACATGAAAAACATGCACCTTTGCGAACAAGTGAGCCCGTCAAGCCTTCCAGCATGGAAGCAAGGAACAACATAGTAAAGCTTCATCAAGCAAACCAAGGACAATTGAGGACTCTGCACAATTTTCCACGCGGAGGTGAAACTATGATACACCATGAAGAAATCCATCACTTAGCAGCATTGTAGCTCGACATGCACTCCAGCAGCAACACGAATTCACCAGCATTGTCTTGTCAAGTCATGTCGAGTCAAGTCATGTTTCCTACATCTCCACTATGGGCTTGTTGTTAATCAATGTGATGTAAAGTGGAAGTCCAAGAGACCTACTTGTTGAACATAGAGTCATGTAAGTCAAAAAGTCATGGAAGTCGAATAGTCATGAGGGTAGTCGAACAGCCACAAGGGTTAGTTTCACCCTTGGCTATAAATACCCTCCTCATTTGTACACAAAAGGACTTTTTACCTCAGCTCCTCCGACATAGCCAAGAGAGACTGCAATCTTTTCTTTAAGGAGTAAGTAGTGGCTTGAACGCCCCGCTGACAAGGTTAGTGATGTATGGTGTAATGATGTGTCGTGGAACCTTCGCTTAATTCAGAAGCCTGTCAATAGGCCAACACGTTTTCACACATGTATTGTATTTGGTGTAAGATTGTTCTTTAACACTTGTAATGCATGTTTCTTTAAACATGTGTTCTAAATATGAACTAATTCATTTGTTGTAATGAATAATCTATTAATGGAAGTGTGTTGTATATGTTGTTAATGTTGTCCTGCCATGTCCGCTTCTCTACTGGACATCAGACAGACCTTTCACATGAACCTTGTTGTAACAACTGTTTCACTCATCTCAGACTGATCCATGAGTGTTGCACATGTTATATTACCTTGTGTGTCATGACTACCACATCTAAGTGGACTGCTCCACCAAAAGCTATGTTTGTCCTTTTTGTTTTGAGTTCCTAGCCGAGTGGGACTGATCCCTTTCAAACTGGAACTCACCTTCACCTTTTCCCCCTCACAGTGAAAGAACCATTGACACAAGTACACTTAAACTCACCAGGAATGTGAACCTCACTTCTCGAAGCAAAATCGAACCATTCTCCTATGATGACAAGCAAGAGTTGAGGCAAATCCTTAAGAAAATCACAACTGATCCATCATACTGGATGGAACTCCCACACCAAACGGTGTGACGTCTAGTTGGGACTTGATATACAGTAATCCCCTGAATGTTTGTAGGTCCATCACCATCAACATTTCTAGTGCTAGAAGGAGGGAAACCAGTTGTACATGGCTGAAATTCCCCACACTCACTCATCAACCACTTATTCAAGGAAGTAATTCGCAACCCCTCTCGCATGACTCTACAATTGGTTACTCCTCACCTCCTAGAAGTGAACACGAAATTTCATATCAACACCTTCACTATGTACATCCCATCACTCACCAGTTTGTAAAAGCAGTTAGACTAATCCTAGGCCTACAGTACCTTGCACACACATCTAAGAAGCCAATGTCCACTCCCACAAGAGTGGTTGTATCATCAGTGGAATAAGCAGCGCTTGCTACTCTTGAAGGTTTGGAAGAAGTTATTGAAAAAGGAGAAGAACCTCCAATCTCCTTTGAAGACAAACAAGGCACTCTTGTGGTCTTGGGATCAAACACTGGTATAGGAGGTAGAGGGGAAGGCAATAGAGGGGGAGGAGATGGAGATGAATCGACAGAATTAGATCTAGAACCATCATATTCTGAAGGAGAGAAATAATACGAAGAGGATGAAGAGATGACTGATGTAAATCTTGAATGGATGACTCAAGGAGCATTAGCTCTCCTGAATGTTCCGCACAAGATGCTAAGGTGGGCGGAGAGAATCAACATCAAGTTTAACCCTGACAATGCGGTGAAGGAAGAAGACCACTTAGACAAATTCTACCTACAACTACAAACCCTTGAGGTACGTTATGAAGATGAAGCATGTAGATTTTTTCCATGTATATTGGATGATCGGGCAACTGCTTGGTATCATAGCCTTCGACCCAAATCTTTATATAATTGAGGTTCTTACAAACGTGTGTTCCTTGAAAGGTTTATTCATGACAATACTTCATCCATGCTACTCAAAGAATTGGATAGCCTCAAGGTGGAGGGAAAAAAGAAAGTGAAATACTTCAACCAGAGGTTTATGCGTATCTTGAAAAAGTTTGCAGTAGACACCAAACCTCATGGCTCCATCATTGTCAACTATTACACATCTGCATTGACAACCACCATTATGCAGTTCGTCAAGAGAGTTGCGAAGCCAATACTATTAGAAAGCTGTGAAGAGGCTATTGTTATTGAGAAAGACTTGTGTGCCATTGGAGTCATCAAGGATGACGAATCAATGAAAGACTCCAAGGATGTGAACAGAAAGCCCCAAGAAACTACGAGCAAGGGCAGAGACAAGGAAGCAACTGATATTGAAACCCTCACTCACCTAGTCAAGAAATTGACCCCCGAAATGCTAAAATTCAGGAAAAGAAAGACGAACACATTCGCAAATGGTCATCTACGCAGAAAGAGGAAGGAAAGTAGTTCATCAATCGACTCATCAAGCAACATTTAGTTTGGTTCCAAATTTGCGTAGAAGCCTATGTTCCAACTCGATCAATGCGTTGAACCTAAGTAATATTCCTTCCATGAAGAATTTCATCTTGAGAACTCTTGTTCATATTGGAATCGAGTTGTTACCTCTGTCTATACCCATACACTTGATGCAGATGGCGACATACAGGACCAATCAGAAGACATTGATGATAATGAAGAGGTTGCACCAGATGAAGCACCAATTTTTGGGCATGTTGTTAGGTCCCTATACTACTAGCGTAACCCCTTATTGTTATTAGTGCAACCCCCTTATTATATTATTGTGCCCATGTAGTCCCCATATTGTTATTATTGTGCCCCATAGAAGCCCACTATTGTTATTATTATGCCCTTAC